>JBBPOC010000544.1:0-16062 GCA_038091235.1 Tylopilus rubrobrunneus | reverse complement strand
GCCCTCGTGGAGATATATTTCCCTTTACGGACACAGCGCGCGGTTTGACACGCGCACCGCTCACTCTACTTTCCTCCAGTCTCGTACCACGTCGACTGGAGGTAAGCCACTTCTACATAGTTCCTACCTACTTTCAATACTCACCTGTACGTAGTATAACCCCTCCTGCAGGTGAATATTAGTCTCGTACCACGTCGACTGGAGTATAACCCCTCCTACAGACGACGTGCTCCAAGAACGACGGCGGTCCTCTCCCAACCCACGACGCGATGACGCGATGACGCGATGCGCGTGCCCTCGCCCTCGCCGACAACGCGACGGCGCGATATGAGGTACGTTCCTGCCATGACGTAGTGTTTCTCAACGACATTGATCCCCCTGAATATTACCATATATCCGATAGAATTCGGTCATAGGCAAGCGTTAAGTTAGATTTTTGTTCCTCGCGACTCATTCAATGGTTAAGTGGTCACCTGGTAGAGAAGCTCAACGATACGCTGAGACTTGTTGCCCTTCCGTCAGGCAGATCAGTGCAAAGGCGACGAAAGGGCCATCCTCTGCTTCGTATTTCACGTCATCCAAGCAGCTTCGGTCGGTAGCTTATTGATCGTTGCTCTGTCCTCGCGGTTGGTACGTACTTCTCGTACTGCCGGCTAGTTCTCTTTGATGCTCCACTGGCAGTTCATTGCCGCTGCCACCATCAGAAGGGCCAAGGCTACCTTTTCACTCTGTGGAGGAAATGCGGTGGTGCCTGTTTGAAACACACTCGATCGCCGTTCATACCTTGGCAGTGGCACTACGTTCCTGAGCGACTTGTACGATATCGTACGTTTCAGGTCCACGAACACGTTGGACCATCGTTTTTTATTTGTTTCCTGCCATGACATGGGCAATCTCCGTCCATTCATTGGCGAGTCACAAGTGCTCAATGAGTGCTCAGTGAACGGACTAAGCGTCGCCTACCCTTTTTAGAGTTGCTTATGTGCGTTTTGGTCAATGGGAGACTTCAAGTTGCAAAAGTTTCGTTGAACGAGTACGTTACTTTGCGCTTGGCAGTCCAGCCTGCTGATAAGTTCCCCGCTCTCATTTTTCAGTGGAAAAATAATAAATAAACCCTATGCGAGACGTTGGGTGGTATAAAATGGGGGGAGCCAACACCGTTGTTCTCCAGCAAACAGCTCTTCGAGTGCCCAGTTCTCACAAAACATCCCAATCGCTCAACATGTTCTCCCGCATTGCTACTCTTGCTCCTCTTGCCACCCTCATTGCAGTCGCTTCTGCTGCGCCGAACGCGCTCGAAGCTCGTAATGGCAATGGCGGGTGCTCCACTGGAGCCAACTACTGCTGCAACCAGGCATTCCAGGTATGATATTCTAAAGTGCCCATTGATGCAGACAGCTTACGAACCCAACTGTTACAGACGACTCAGAATTTCACTGGCGTGATCGGGGGACTTCTTACAGTTGTCGTTGGTGCCGGCGTGCCAGTTGGTCTGACCTGTGACCCCCTCTCAGTCATCGCCATCGCCGGTAACTCGTGCACCCAGCAGTGTGCTAGCTGCGAGAAGACCGAACAAGTGAGTCTATGCCATTCGCTAGTTCCACTGATATCATAACAACTTCACCAGAATGGCTTGGTCAACATTGCGTGCACTCCCATCAACGTCAACGTTTGAGCTTGGAATTCAGCATACTCTTGTTCACATTCTCACGCTTCTTTACTGTATAATTTGCGAGTCGTTGGAGTAGGCTAACTTCAATTTGTGGCGTTGATACCTTTTGGTAGAGTTGAAATAGCCGTGCTCACTTTAGTGGTCCTGCGTGTCAGAGGCAAGCAAGCAACTCACCTGGTAGGTAATATAGTTTGGCCTTTCCCGCTTCCATTGGGCCTATATTGTCTATGGTGCTCGGATCTTTTGAACACCTGGCGCCCTGCCAGTGGTCCAAATTGTCTGCTAGCTAAAGAAGCTGACATCACCGTAAACAGTACACATACTCCGTGATACTGTCTGAATGATACTCATTCAGTATTTCTTTTGCTGTAGTGGGCTTGCGCGGGGGTCTGGTCGCTTGCACTCGGAACGCTGGTTTACTAATGTTTTGTTTACATATTTTTTCGCAGGTGTCAACGAGATTTATCTACAGTATTTGAGGGGATATATACGCTGGATCTAGTCCCAGGAATGGAAGCGTTGAACGCCGCGTCCAAGGTGTTCTTTATGATCAGTTGCATGTGGGATGGCAACCTATTTTTGATTCAGTTCAAGGTTCCAAAGTCTGCAGTATACCGCACTATCTGCGACATTTTGGAAAATGATGGTCGGCTTACTGAGGCCGTCGAGTGTTCCGACAGGTGCAGGATGAATTTGAAGACCGTCGCGTATGGAATGGGGACATGGTAAGAACTACCGATGGCTCCGGAGCAATGATCCACTAAAAGGACCTCCTAGACTTTCGTGTGCGTGTGGCAGAGAAGCTAGAGAGGCTGGGTGACGTCTGAATCGCAAGGGACGGCAAGAAACACGATGAGGCCATAGGACACTATTCGACTGCCCTGAAACTCAATCCGACGAACTTCGACGGTGTTCTCCTCAAGAAAAGCAATGAGGTTCGTATTTTGTTCAAGGTTTCAGGCGAGCGATCCTGATCCATGATCTCAGGTCATTGAGCTCGACCGCTCGTCCTATATAGGGTGCGAAGAGAAGCACGCAGCGTTGCACACCATGACCCATTATAGCGAAGCATACGAGGCATTCAGGATAATGCTTTCAAAGCTCGAACAATCACCCGATCCAGGCATTCGTGGTAAGTCTTCCTAAATGTCGCATTGACTAATACATAATGTCCACCGGCTTTGTACAGAACTTCGTCATCGGTATGTCGATGCGACCCCTGAGATACAAAACGCGGTGGAACAGACTATCCGCTATTTGCCGCGGGTGCTCATCGACACCGATACCGGTCTTCTCCATGACAAAGCACAGCAAGCAGCTGCATTCGAGCAACTCCCAGTGTACAATGAACTGCGGTCCTCGATGACTCGGACTACTCAACTCGACCGGGAACGAATCCGCAAAGAGGTGAAGGATTTCTACAGTTATGTCATGTTTTCGCACAAGTGGCAGCCCCATGAGCCGACATTCCAGGAGGTCGAAAACAACTCCATCTACGACCTCCCGTCTTCACCTGCGTTCAAAAAGCTTCAAACTTTCTGCAGGGTGGTGCAAACTCTCCACTTCAAGTGGGCCTGGAGCGATACTTGTTGCGTAAACCAGCTCGACAAGGGCGTCGTGCAAGAATCACTGGTTGCCATGTTCAAGTGGTACCATGGCTCATCCCTCACCATCGTCCACCTTCTTGGTGTCCTTTCAGAGTCGCAGGAGATAGGTTGTCTGTTGCGGAGCATCTGGAACACGCGCGGATGGACATATCAGGAATATCTTGCATCTGAGGTCGTCCAGTTCTACACCGAGGACTGGAAACCTTACCTTGGACTAGAAATGTTCAATCACAAAGAGTCGCCCGTCATCCTTTCAGAGATGGAACAGGCAATGAACTTTGCAAAGGAGGAGCTGGAGACACTTCGACCAGGGCTGGACAGGGCGCGGGAGAAGCTGTATCTCGCATCGAGGCGTCAGACGACCCGTGAGGAAGACATGGCGTACTGTCTGTTCGGTATTTTCAATGTTGCACTGCCCATCATCTACGGCGAGGGCAACCAGGCCGTCGGTCGCCTCTTGGAGCATATCTTCACACGTTCGGATAACGTCACACTCCTTGCATGGACAGGCAGTCATGGAAGTCACCATGGCTATCTTCCTGCCGAGCTCACTGCCTATGACAAGATTATGCCTCCACACATTCCCATGTCAACGAAGAGCGCTGAGATGGATGGTTTGGCCACGACATTGCGCTCATCGTTACCCGACCTCTCTTTGATTACAACGTTTTACAAGCAATTGTGGGATCTCCCCACCCTGACACTTGTTTCTGGTCGATTGCGACTACCTGGGATTGTTTTCACCATCGGCAACCAAGATACCTCCATACCTAAAGTTGAGTAGGTCTTGGAGAGAGCATAGAATCTGATGGGCAGGTTTCGCAGTCTTCAGTTCCGGATCAAAGGCGCGTATGATCAAACCCTTGTCTTCTATGCCTACGCTGACTCGCACAAGCGCCTCCGGCAAACCATGCTGCTCAGCCCGTGCGATCTCCTTTGGGAAGGCGAGAATCGTATGAGGCAATCCTAGAGTAAAATTCGTCCCAAGGGTCAGGCTCTTGTAACAGGGAAGAAGGCCTTGGACGCTGCCAAATTCTCGAATGGGAGCGAGAACAACCCGCAGAAACTGCACTCGGGGCGCTCGCATTGCAAGTACTTGTTGGTGTCCATGTATTTGGGGTAATATACCTCTTTGATCACGCTGGGCGGTACGTCTCCTGCGATGCAGCGTTCGTCGAGATATGCAGAGGGTTTTCGTGTTGGCGTCAATGATGCGAACGGGTTGGACAGTGTCGCGCGAGTTGCGTTCCTCCACAGCACCTTCATCGTAGCACATGTCCTCGTAGTCGGCCATGTTACTGACCAACATCGTGTAGTGTCGTGTTTTCGAGTTCAAAATGAGGCTAAATATCGAAGTAGGTTGAGGCTCGAGTCGAAAGGCCGAACTGCAACACACCTTCCACCCATATCATTGGCTGCGCCACCGAAGATCTCCGTTAGGCTGGTAATAACGATATCTGCGTAGGGCAGGACCTCGACGTTGACAAAGTTGCCGAGGGTTTCGTCGGCGACGAGCAAATGTTGTACGTATCTGCGAGTGCCCTCAGGCATGGATATCCGGTGAGCGAAGAAGCGGATTTGATGGTAATTCAGTGAACAGAGTGAGAATAAGGAGCTTCGTTGGATCTTTGCATGCCAGATTCCTCCGCCAGGAGATGTTCCAAGGCATCCATGTTCGAGTCGTCTCCGAAAGCGTATAAATCGACTCCTGGTCCACTTCTCACAAATTTCAGGGTTTCGAAAAATGGTATTTTGGGGATCATAGAACTTTAGTCCTCAACTTGAACCTTGCGGCAAAGAGCAAGCTTACCCGAAAACGCTCTTCAACTTGAAGTTCGTGGATGGATGTGCTCGGAGGCAGAGATTTGTAAGCATTCCAAAATTGCAGTCATTCCTGGCAGGGCCGACGGCCCTGCCGAGAACCTTGTATCATACGGCCTTGTTTGACTTTGGTGATGCGCTCTCGTCGTCTATTCCGCCGCTCTCTCCGCGCTCATGATACCGCCGATGTCAAAAACGATAAATTGCAGTTGTTCTTTCAGCAAATCGTCGAGCATCTCAATGCGATGGAGCTGCGCGCGCAGGTATGATGTCTCCGCCTGCGTCACAGTTGCTACAGTCTGCTGTTCCACCGTCCTCACTAATCACTAGCTTGGAATTCGTCAGACAACGAGAACAACATCCAGTGTACGATCTCGCCGGCCTCACCCGTGGAGTGCGCCTTCCCAGGGATCCGCTCGCCCCACTATGGCAGCGCGTCGTCGAACATCGACAATCTGCGAGGCGAGTTGAGCCCGCTCGGTCAATTCGGGGGGCTGGAGAAGGAAAACAGATATCTTCAAGGGTCAAACAGGGCATGAAGAAATTGTCGCTGCGCAACAATGGCCCAAGTGTGTGGCGATCGCCTCTGCGCGTGCAGATCGTGGAGCCACTGGCATCTCCCCGAAAACTCAAGCGGAAGAAAAGCATCGACCCGTTGACGCCCGCGCTGACGGTGTCCCCGGCATGGCCAGATAGTTCATTCACTCTACCGTCGACGCCGCGACGACGCTGGCTCGGGAACGTGTTCAGGTTCAAGCCGCAAACTACCAATTATTGTCCGTGCACGACGCGTTCACGAGTCGGGAAGAGTGTCGGCGGTTGCTCGTTGGGATCGGTGTCAAGGTCATCCTCACGCACTCCGAGGGGAGTGGCGTCCTCAAATGCTGATTCGACGAGTTGAAAGACCCTGGGCCGGTCACGACGAACTTGAAGCCAATCCAATTTAGAGTGGAAGTGCGCGAGGCGACGGCGCAGCAAGCGCGGGGCGGGTTTCCAGGTCGTATTGCAGCTGATCCAAGAAAAGGGGGCGTCCTCGAGTTTTCAAGTGGTATGCCAGCCAGCGGTTGAGGACTGTGGGGGTTGGATTTTGTGCGGCCGGCGGGGGTGCATAGCCCGGTGTTGAGTCCAGGGATATCGGATAAGGGGCGGTTTGCGGAGATGATGGCGTATCCCGATTAGATTCTTTTTGTGCACAGGATCTTGAAAACGTATCTGGTTCGCTTTTTGGCGCAACGGTCATATGCAGTATCCATATGGTTGGATTCAAGTAATACATCGATGATCAGATCCTGCGGTCGAGTAGTACACCAGGACAAACACAGCTGCGCTTTCCAGACGTCATTCGACTGAGCAGCTTCCGCAGCATTTAGTATTGCATCGGAGGCACGTGAGAGCGATTCCGTATCTTGTATCCCTACACTGACCCGTACAACTGGATTATGTATGAAATTCGGGGTCGTCACAACGACGGAGCCTGGAAGGTGTCGGTGTATGAGCACGACGAGATACCAAACGACTGGTTAGTCGCGCTGAAACCACCCATCGGCACCGACATCTTCGATTAGTGTGCCATCATACTACCGCTGCATAAGTGGCATTCAAGTCCCGTCGAAAATCTTGAATGTCGTAGACCTATCATAACCTTGGTCCACAATGTGTCAGCTCACGTGCCAGACCGGGGTGGATCAACGAAAACACGCATATTTTCTCCGATCCCCGCTTCGTGTGAATTTGCAGTGAGGTCGACCTCACAGGAAGGTTGCGGACAACAGTTTCCCGGTGGCAGCACAGCCTTTCGCCATCGTCAGCAGTGCAACATACCACGGTGGTCTGGCCCCTTGAAAAAGAGCCGCATGAAACGAATGTGTGTCACCCTCAGGCCTGCATGATGGGTACGTCATGGACCACTGTGAAAGGCGTGGCTGGGTATGTATCCATGCGGCCAATGTCACTGGAGGAGTTTAACGACGAGCTCACCGAGGTAGCAATTCGGAGCTCAAATTTCGGTTGATCAGATTGATGGTAGGGTCAAGGGTGATATTGATTTGACTAAGAGAAGCACACCCGGGCACGAGGTGATCCTGCGTGTGACTTGATTCAATGAGGAGACACGTAGGTGCAAGCAGGCAACATTGTTGGCTCACCTAGCGTGCCTAGGTCGACCACCACACAGCTCACTTCTAAGTAGATATCTCGTCAAAGGCAGGTCCGCGACACCAGAGTGAATGCATGGGCAAGTCAATCTATTGGACGATGTGGACAAGAACACCCGAGCGTACATGGAATGATCATCAGACCCACATGATGCGGACCATGTTTGCGCGTGAATCTATGCGGCCGATGACACCAGAGCGATTTAGCGATGGACTTACTGTAGTACAATTGCGGTCGATGGATTAATGATATGTAGTAGGGTCGAGGATTACATTCATTTGGATCAAAAAAGGCGCCCAAGGCACGACTCGGAGAAATTCTGCGTGCGAGTTGATCAGGATTCGATAATTAAGAGACACATGGGTGCAGGCAGGCAACACCACACACTCACCTGGTGTGCTAGTTGACGACCACGCAGTCCACTTTCATCACCTCTAGCTGGGTATGTCTTCAAGGGTAGGTCTGCAACAGCGAGGTGAGTGAATGGACAAGTCGATTGATCGGACAGTGCTCACGAATGATGGGCCACCAAACAGAAACACAAACGGCCGAGTATGATGTAGACAAGGTAATTGATAACTTCCCAATTTCGATAAGCTGATTGCGAAGACTGGTTCCTCTTCACGAAAAGGGAGTAAAACGAATTACGATTGATTGTCGAGAAGAAATGTATTCAGTCGCTGTCCTCGCTGATGGAGAGCATGTCGTGGGCAGTGGCAAGGAGGGCAAGATTCGAAAGTGGCGCATTCGAGATGGCAGCGAAGTGGGAACGCCAATGGACGCGGGCAGTGAGGTTTGGGACATTGCGGTGTCACGAGATGGCAAGTGGATCGTCAGCGGGACGAAGGGGGGCATGGTGACCGTTTGGAATGCGGCAAGCGGCGCAACGAAGAACGAGTTCAAGGCACACTCGGAGTGGGTGTGGGCAGTCGACATCTCGTTCGACGGGACGAAAATCGCGACAGGATCAGACGACAGGACTGTCTGTGTCTGGTCGCTCTCGACTGGCGAACGACTCCTTCGGCTGAAACATGATGACTCCGTAGTCGGAGTGAAATTCTCTCCCGACGGACGCTTACTGGCCACTGCCACACTGTATGACTGTGTTCGTGTCTACAACAGTCAGAATGGAGACCGCATCTTCAGCGCTCCAATCAAAGTCGATTCCTTTTTTAATCGATCCCTAACCTGGTCGACAGATGGCAAGCAGCTTTTCGTTGTATCCGAAGACGGCAAGACCCATCGTCTCGACCCGTCCAACGGGACCACGCTCTCAGAATGGCCCATCCATGGCGGTGACGATGTCGACTGTATCGCTCTGGAAAGGAGTGGGGCGTTGATCGCAGCCTCGGCTGGTTCATCAGTCTCGTTCTGGAGTACCACGACTGGCCAACAAATGGGGTCTGCCATCCAGTACGATCATCCTATTTGGTCCATGGCTATCTCAGACATGAACGACCTTGTCGTCTGTGGAAAAAACTCAATCACTGTCACCGTAGTCTGTGCTGATCCCAGTGGCTCGCTCTGCCAAACTGTCTGGGTACTTCAAGACGAACTCGCCGACTCTCGGCGCATAGCCAAGCAGCAAAAGGATAGCCTTTGTTTCCTCATAAGATCTCTTGGAGCGGTACCACATGAAACCATCTCAGGTCTCCTCATTTTCTCCTTTTTCTCGTCATCCTCTCACCTCGATTTGTTATCTGCACGAACTAGGAACGAACCACGGTGAAAATGTACAACAACATCCTCTCCCCAATGCTCAGAGTATGGTCAACCAGGAAGAGGATAGTTTCGACGAATCCGTCAACTGGCTTCGGGCATGGGCCATGTGCTCCAGTGCGTCCATCGAGCCCTGTAAGTCGTGCTTCACTCACAAACTTGTTTCAGGCAAGAGAATCGCATCTCTCGAACGAACTATCCAAGATTTACACGTCCAGCTTGAAAGCTCCCGTGCGTTCACACAAGCGCCCCTGACTTGTGTTTCGCTCATGAACCTTTTCGTCAGAAACTAAAATTGCATCTCTCGAACATACCACCCAGGATTTGCGCGCCCAACTTACCCGGGCTCATGAGAAAGATGATCTATCGATCCAGATCAACTGCACGCACGAGCAGAGGTTCGAATGTGAATCCCTCTATTCTCAAGGTCGCATATACGATGCTGCACGTTCTCTTCTCAAGCTGGAAAATACGTTATCTGACGATGTAAGAGCCAACATGTCGGTTACCGATTGGCTGCAGGGCAAGTTTTGACATCACGAGTTATCATTGCGTATTCAATCTTTGTCGTTAGAATTTGCGCACCGCTGCGTCACTGCACTTGAGAGGGTTGGCGATCAGGCATCGAGTGCCAACAAGCAGGACGAAGCAGTCTTGGCCTACTCTGCTGTATTGTCGCTCCGTTTCTCGACACCGGTCCTAATAAAGTGGACCAGGAGGATGCTGGTTCGGGGCCCGGGAAAGGATGCATTGAACGCCGCGTCCAACGTATGTTCTTTATGATTTGTTACATGTGGGATGGTGACCTATTTTTGGTTCAGTTCAAGGTTCCAAAGTTCATAGTATACCGCACTATCTGCGACAATTTGGAAGACGACGGTCGGCTTCCGCAGGCCGTCGAGTGTTTCCGACAGGCGCAGGATGAGCTTACAGACGATGCTACCCATGATGAACGCACGCAATGGGAACATGGTAAGAACTACCCACGGCATTGGAGCAGTAATCCACTAAAGGACTCTCCTAGACTTCCGTAGGCGTCTGGCCGAGAAGCTTGAGAAGCTGGGCGACATCGCAAGGGAGACCAAGAAACATGATGAGGCCATAGGACACTATTCGACTGCCCTGAAACTCGATCCGATGAACTTCAATGACATTCTCCTAAAGCAAAGCGACGAAGTACGTGTTTCGTTCAAGATTTCAAGAGGGCAATGCTGATCCATGATGTCAGGTCATTGAATTCGACCCTTCGTCTTATACAGGGTACGAAGGGAAGCACGCTGCGTTACACAGCATGACCCATTACGGCGAAGCATACGAGGCATTCAAGATAATGCTTTCAAAACTCGAACAAGCATCCGATCTAGGCATTCGTGGTAAGCCTTCCCAAAGGTCGCACTGACTAATACATGATATCCATCGGCTTTGTACAGAACTTCGTCATCGGTATGTCGATGCAACCCCTGAAATACAAAACGCGGTGGAGCAGACTATCCGCTATTTGCCGCGGGTGCTCATCGACACCGATACCGGCCTTCTACATGACACAGTGCAGCAAGCAGCTGCATTCGAGAAACTCCCAATATACAACGAATTGCGATCCTCGATGACTCGGACTACTCAGCTCGACCGGGAACGAATCCGCAAGGAGGTGAAGAATTTCTACAGTTATGTCATGTTTTCGCACAAATGGCAGCCCCATGAGCCGACATTCCAGGAGGTTGAAAGCAACTCCATTTACGACCTCCCATCTTCACCTACGTTCAAAAAGCTTCAAAAATTCTGCAAGGTGGTGCAAGCTCTTCGGTTCAAGTGGGCCTGGAGCGATACTCGTTGCGTAAACCAGCTCGACAAGGGCGTCGTGCAAGAATCACTTGTTGCCATGTTCAAGTGGTACCGTGGCTCATCCCTCACCGTCGTCCACCTTCTAGGCGTGTTTTCAGAGCCGCAGGAGATAGGTTGTCTGTTGCGGAGCATCTGGAACACGCGCGGATGGACATATCAGGAATATCTTGCGTCCGAGGTCGTCCAATTCTACACCGAGGACTGGAAGCCTTACCTTGGACTGGATATGTTCAATCACAAAGAGTCGCCCGTCATCCTTTCAGAGATGGAACATGCGATGAACTTTGCAAAGGAGGAGCTGGAGACACTTCGACCGGGGCTGGACAGGGCACGCGAGAAGCTGTATCTCGCATCGAGGCGTCAAACTACCCGCGAGGAAGACATGGCCTACTCTTTATTCGGGATCTTCAATGTTGCGCTTCCGATCATCTATGGCGAGGGCAACCAGGCTGTCGGCCGCCTCTTGGAGCATATACTGACGCGTTCGGATAACGTCTCACTCCTCGCATGGACTGGCACTTGTGGCAGCCACCACAGTTACCTCCCCGCCGAGCTCATTGTCTACGACAACATCGTACCCCCACATGTTCCAGCATCCATCGAGACCACCAAGATGGAAGAGTTGGTCATGACATTGCGTGCATCATTACCCGACGACCTCTCCTTGCTTACATCGTCCTACATGCACATCTATAACCTTCCCCCACTCACGCTTTTTGCCGGACGCTTACGACTTCCCGGCATTGTTTTCCCTATCGCAACCCTCATCCCTCAATCTGATTCGAATGCCGAATCGGGTTTGCCTGTTTATCGTGGGACGTCACCCATGTTGGGTGATGTCGACATTGCAACTGGAGACGACTTGTCAGGGGTGAATGACGCACTCCTGATTCACCCCTGGATCGGTCCTCTCCTCGACGAGGATTTCGCGCGAGGTAAACCCTTATTCGACGAGGCGACGCGTGCACTACGATTCGTCGTTCGGTTGAAGCAACCGTTTGGTGGGCTACTGCTCACACCGTTGGGGCGTACGCAGTACAGGCGTGTGGCGACGGACAGCTTGATCATGGTCCAGGTTCGGGAGGAGACATCGTTGGGGGAATTGATGGATAGCATCCGTACGGTAGACATACAGTAAAATTCAGATGTACATGCTGTGTCGATATAGGTGTAAATACATACACACCTCATGGGGGAGGTACAATGACTGACGTACTAAGTATCAATTGATCAAAGGGGATACCTCCAACACATAACGTCAAGTATGTCTTGGGGAGAGTATAGAATCTACTGGGTGGATTCCGCAGCATTCGGTGGCGAATCAAAGACGCGCATAATCAAATCCTTGTCTTCCATGCCTACGTTGACTCGCACAAGCGCCTCCGGAACCACATGCTGCTCAGTTCATGCGATCTCCTATGGGAACGCGATAATGGTATAGGGCAATGCTAGAGTAAAATTTGTTCCAAGGGTCGAACCCTTGTAGCAGGGAAGGGTATCGAAGAAGGCTTTGGACCATCCCAGAGTCTTAAATGCGAGCGAGAATAACCCACCGAAACCGCACGCTTGTTGGTGTCCCTGCATTTGGGGTAATATACCTCTTCGATCACGCTGGATGGTATGCCCCCTGCGACGGAGCATTCGCGGAGATATGTAGAGAGCTCCCGTGTTGGCGTCGATGATGCGAACGCGCTGGACCACGTCGCGCGAGTTGCATCTCATGACCAAAGTCTTCATCACAGTACACGTCTTCGTAGTCGGCCATATTGCTGGCCAACGTCGTGTAGTGTCGTCTTTTCAGGTTCAAAATGAGGCTGAATGTCGAAGTTGGTTGAAGTTCGAGTCGAAAGGCTGAAATTCAACACACCTTCCACCCAGACCGTTGGCTGCGCCGCCGAAGATCTTCGTCAGGCTGGCAATGATAATATCTGCGTAAGGCAGGACCTCGACGTTGACAAAGTTGCCGAGGGTTCCGTCGATGAAGAGCAAAAGTCGTATGTATCTGCCACGAGTGCTCTCAGGCGTGGGATATCCAGTGAGCGCAGAAGTGGATTTGATGACAATTCAGTAAAGAGAGCGAGACTAGACGGCTTCGATGGATCTTTGCTAGATTCCTCTCCTAAGAGACGTTCCAAGTCACCCATGACTGGGTCGTCTCTGAAAGTGTAGGAATAGGTAGTCCCCACTTTCTCATGGTTTTCAAGGTATCAGAACAAAGCATCCTGGCGATCATAGAACTTTAGTCCCAAAACTTGCGGCAAGGAGTGAGCTCACCCGAAAACAACGCGGATGGACGTGCTCCGAGGCAGAGATTGTAAGCATTCCAAATTGCAGTCTTCAGAGGTCGCTACAGTGGGGCGGAGGTCCGGAAGAGTGTGAGAGAGGGGAGCGGAGGGAGTGGGGACGGGCAAGAGCGCGAGTGCTCTTCGGCCCCAAACTTAAACAACTGCGCGAGTCCATCTGGAGGCGTGAACCGCGACCCCTAGTGGAAAGGGTGGTCCGATGATGCATCCAGCAAACGCCGTACCCAGGAACTAGGAGGACGAAAGGACAGAAGGGGCTCGCTGGGGGTTGCGCAAGTTACAAAGGCTGGGCAGAGGTATATGGTGGGTAGAAGGTATACGTCGAAGGGGCAAAGCCATGGTCATCGGGACGGGAGTAGAGTCCATCAACGGTGGGGCAAGGCCACGCCACTGGTATGTGCAACGAAAAGGAGGGCGAGCAGTTGTGCGAGCGCGACCGCGGAAAAAGCCGGCGGCGCTGCACTGCTTACCTACGCTTGTCCAAAAACATTGCCCGCTTCAAGTTTGGCTCCGCTCGTGTTTCCTTGGATCTGTCTTCGACGTGGGTGCTTTGATCCTTCTTCGACACCTCCAGTGGCACAATGGTACCGGACGACCGGCTGGCTCCTCCGGGTCCTCCTGACGTTTTTTATTCCTTCTTCGACGTGTCCTGAGACACAACGGGATCGGACCGCCAGTTGTCTCTTCCCCATTCCCCGACTTTATAGGATTAAAGATGAAGGCAGTATTCGGCCACCTAGAAGAGATGCCGGGACCGGTACATTCCCATAATTTCGACCGTGAAAGGGCGCAATTCCTCAGGATAGGACACTGTGCAGGTCAGAAAAGTCTTCAATGACCCGGGTGTACTGGAAACTGGACATGCCGAACGCTGGCCAAGCCCGGGTTGGTGATGTATGTATGCTTCGGACTGCTCCGTATGGAGGGCTGGATGTTCGTGCTCACTTTAGGTACATCTCCACGCCCATCTCACGCCGCGTCCGCATCGCCGGAGGCGCCAAGACAGGCCAATATGCTGCCGTCAAGATCGTCTCAAAACACTACCTCCTCAACAGCACCGCCCTCGCACGCCCCGCCGACACCCCCGAACACACGCTCCTCAGCATCGAGCGCGAAATCGTCATCATGAAGCTCATCGAGCACCCCAACGTTATGTGTCTCTACGATGTCTAGGAGACCTCCTCTGAGCTCTACCTCATCCTCGAGTACGTCGAAAGCGGGGAGCTTTTTGACTACCTGTGCGCACGGGGCCGACTCGCCCCGTCCGAGGGCGTGCTTTCAGCAGATCATCGCTACAGTGGACTACTGTCACCGCTTCGCCCATCGGGATCTCAAACCCGAGAACTTGCTCATGGACCGCCAGAGGAACATCAAGGTCGCTGATTTCAGGATGGCAGACGGGCGCACGCGAGGGTTTGTTGCAGACTGCGTGCGGGAGCCCGAGGTGGTGATGAGGCGAGCGTATGACGGGCGTGCGTCGGATATTTGGTCGTGCGGGCTGGTTCTGTTTGCGATCCTCGCGGGCCGATTGCCGTTTGATTCAGATGACGACGACTTGGGGGCGCTGTTGGACGAGGTGGAGAACGGGCAGTACGCGCTTGGAAAATTATGACGAGGAAGAAGAGGTGATGGCGAGGGCGGGAAGGAAGAGGAGTCGGAAGGGATCACTACAAGGGGAGCGGGGAAACCAACGCTGGCAATGGTATGGTGCGGACGACGTCACAAGCGACGGTCCCTGTCGAGCTTGTCACCGTGGGCGGCGCCACCGACGCCTCGACGCGCTGTTCGCAGGAATACGCCGGAGGATCACGTACTATTGGGTGCTCGTTGCATGCACCGACACCACCACGACCGGGACACGCGACGATGCACTCGCCTTCACCTTCGCGGCCCGTCACCCTCTCCCTGCTCACGATACCGGACGTCAAGGACAATAAAGTACAGTTGTTCTTTCAGCAAATTGTCGAGCATCTCAATGTGATGGAGTTACGCGCAGGCACGACGTCTGTGCCACCATCCTCGTCGATCACGAGCATGGAATCCATCAGACAACGGGAACAACATCCAGTGTACGACCTCACCCGCGGAGTGCACCTTCCCAGGGATCCACTCGCCCCAGTATATGGCAGCACGTCGACAATCTGCGAAAAGAATTGAACCCGCTCGGTCAATTCGGGGAGCCGGACAAGGAAAACGAACATATTCAAGGGTCAAACAGGTGGGTATCGTGAGGAAGTCATCGTTGCGCAACGACCCAAGCGCGCGGCGACCCCTTCTGCGCGTGCAGATCGTGGAGCCATCTCCCCGAAAACTCAAGCAGAAGAAGAGCATCGACCCGTTGACGCCCACGCTGACCGTGTCCCCAGCATGGTCAAACAGCTCGTTCACTCTACCGTCGACGCCGCGACGACGCTTGCTCGGGAACGTGTTCAAGTTCAAGCCTGCAAACTACCAATTATTGTCCGTGCATGATGCGTTCACGAGTCGGGAAGGGTGTCGGCGGTTGCTAATTGGGATCGGCGTCAAGGTCGTCCTCAAATGCCGATTCGACGAGTCGATAGACCGTGCGCCGGTCACGACGAACTTGAAGCCAGCCCGATTTCGAGTGAAAGTGCGCGAGGGCACGACGCAGCAAGCGAGGGCGGGTTTCGTCGTCGAGTTTTCAAGTGAAATGTCAGTAGTTGAGGAGCGTGTAGGGGTTGAATTTCGTGCGGTCGACGGCAGGGGTGCATAGTCTGGTGTTGAGTCCAGGGACGCTGGACAGGGGGCGGTTTACGGAGATGATGGCGTATCCCAATTAGATTTCTTTCTCTGCAGTATGGAAGGCCGGACGTTCGTGCTCACTTTGGCAGATCGTTTTTAGGCTCAGCGCCCTCGGCATTTCGGCAGGATGTCAGGTCGTGTTTCGTCGATGGAATCCCTCGAACACCGCCTCGGCCGAGCG
>JBBPOC010000543.1:0-16063 GCA_038091235.1 Tylopilus rubrobrunneus | reverse complement strand
ACGGACCTGCACCGTGCGAATGAGAAACATTACATAATAACTGTATAGTTGCAGCCAACTAACCCTCTTGCATTTTCGAATGTAAGTGTCAGCTCTGTGTGGAATGGAACTGTGACCGAATCTTCAGGTTCGTTGAAAAATGTTTTGATTCCCAGTGTAGCGCCATACCGTACCCGCACACCTCAGGCTGATCCTGGACACGTCGTCTTCAAGTTACAGAACCCCGGGCCGCCCTTTCGGGTCCCGCGCTGCGCTGAGCAGTTGCCTGATTTGGTATTAGTAGGTCGCAGCTCGGAGTCGCTACCGTTACCTCAGGCGCGCTCGACTTTTTTGGCCTATTGATGCAACATTGCACAGGTTCTGTTACTGAAGGAAGCTTCCCCAAGACCCTTGGTGCATGTATATCACATCCGGTATGGCCTCCACATTTCCGCTCGCTTTAGTGAGTCAATCCGTGTGACTGACATCTTCTAGGCTTCACTTTCATATGTCCTTGATGACGTGGTGGATCGACGGGGTCAGCAGGTGATCTGGAATGGCTTGGAGGTGCAAGCGGTCTGGATTGTCCAGGTATGTCCCTCGTTCATTCGCACCGTGACTGCTGGTGCTGATTCTCCACTTCCAATTGTGTTTGATGCATCCCAATTCAATCCACTTACCCACCTGCCCTCCTGGTCATCTATTTTGACATTGTGCGTTCGTTTCAACGATGCAATAATTCTCCTTCTGTGCCATGTTCAAGTTGTCGCATTCAGGGTTCTTCAGCTCGTCTGGAGCCCCCGGGGTAAGTCCTCCTCTGAGCGTTCGCGTTCTGACATGTTTAGCAACTTCGCCAGCACGTCCCAAGTCGATGCATCCTGACGCCGCCGATGTGTCCGTTTCATCTCCCAGTGCATCTAGCTTGTCTCGGGCCCTCAGCCTAGGCGTGCATCTTGTGTACCTTCGAGCGTTCACTGACATGTTCCGACGCATAATAAAGTCACGCATTTCGCAGCTTTTGTTTGGATTGTCCCTAGCGCCATCATGACAGCTAGGTGCTCCGATCGTGTGCGCGTCATCGCTGGTACATTCATTGCACAACAATCCATGCCATCATGCCGTCGTGTCACACCCGTGGGTATGAGAATGTCGACTCGTGAGTTAACCAATACCCGCCTTGATGGGTATTAAGTCACTACCACCACCATTATCCTGTGCCAGGTATGGGTACAGGTGTGAGCACTAGGGTGATACAAATATGGCGGCAACATCATTTTGAGCTTATCAAAGGCTTCAAGTCCTTCTCTGGTTCGGCATGAGTGTAAACTCTTGATAGATGCTCTGAGTCTGCCTTATGTGTACATTCACGTCCGTCCGCAATGATAATGTTTGTGTGTGTATGGAGTCGGGGACTTTGGCGCCTCTGTGCGCCGCTACCGATTACATAATCATCCAGCCTTTCTCCCTGCCTCCAAATGTCGGATACGTTTGCTGATCTCTGGGCCTCGTCCGCGCCGACCAAGCCAACCCCGCAACCACCACAAAAGAAACTTGGCCCAACACCTCCACCACGTAGACAACAGTACGATGCTTTCTCGGTCCTCTCTGCATCGCAACCATCCAGCAAACCCATCGCAAACAAGCAGGTCAGCATCGGACAAACGCGACAGTCTCAGCCATCTTCGAATGGAGGAGATGCGTTCAGTGACCTATTTTCTCCTTCACTCAACGGCGCGCCCACCTGTCGAAACCCAGATCGGCCAAACATGACCATAGCCGAGCGAGCCCTACTGACTCAGAAAGCCAAGGTAGCGCACGTTGACGCTGTATCAACTCAAGAATCCTCTTCTGCCTCGCTTTGGGATGGACTCGACGCGTTGGCGCGCCCGACGACGGGGAGTCCACGTCCCACCACCGCTATCCAAGGGAGCACGGCGGCTACGGACGACTTCGATTTCGGGTTTAACAGCATCCCTGTCCCTGGAGTTGTACCATACACGACGTCCCCCCCGAATAACACTTCGGACGATTGGGGTCTTTCAGAGCTTACCTCCCATCCACCTGAATCACGCTCAGAGTCACAACCCATAGTCTCATGGGATGCAAACGAGTTCAGTTCTATAGAGTCACAAGCACCACACACTAAATCGCAGATCCCGTCTCGCTCTCTCACCGGTACCCCATCTGACTTTGACTTTGACTTTGGCGATCGTGAAGATACCCTCCTCGGAGGTAATGACTCGGGTGAAGAAGACACGTACGGAGTCCGTAGTGGCATTTCTGAGCCTCCCGATGATGATATACTAGGTGAATTAAGCAAGCCATTGGTACGACGCCCTCCTGCATATATGCGCTGTATTCGACGAATTATTACTGATTGTTTCGCTTGTGCTCTAGTCTCATTCGCATTCACCATCTCCAAATCCACCCGCATCGAAACGGCGCTCTGTACCTCCTCCGCGAGCGACCGCTTCGCCACCTCCGCACATCATCGGACAGCTGGTCGAAATGGGTTTCTCGCCCATCGATGCACGTGCTGCGCTTGCGAATACCATGACAGGAAATGGGTTCGATGTACAGGCTGCAGCAGAACTGCTACTATCTCAGGCGAGCCAAGAAGGATCTACACGATCATCTCCCCATCCACCCGATCGTGAACGACACAGAAATGGAGATATCGACAGGAACGAAGTGTTTCACCCACGGCCACAAGCACGCATTGACCCTAACTTACAATCCCCCAGTACCTCGCAGAGCCATCAACAATCTCAACCGCCTCAACTCGATATCACTGCGGACAGGTTGATATCCCAAGCCAGCGAGTTCGGTCGCGGCATGTTCAGCAAGGCGAATGCGCTCTGGAAAGAAGGAAAAGATAGGGCCGTCAAGATTTATGAGGAAAGGACTGCTGCGGGTGCAGCCAATAATGCAGTACCTTTAGTTGGCAAACCGCGCTGGATGCGCGACCGTGATCCTGCGGGCGGTGACTGGCAACGGCCAGACCGGGCCGACGGTGGCGGTACCGTCCAAGGCGGGTTCAAGGACGACGAAGACGAAGACGAAGAACAGGGAATGGGGCGGAGAGAGATACAGCGCCCTCCTCCGCGTCGTCCACCACCATCCCATTCTCAACCACCACCCCCTCAACCAGAGCGCGAACGAGAAGTTGATCTCTTCAGCGCCGACTCTCCTGTTACTGCATACCAGTCTCCCTTTCGGCGTGGTAAGGCAAAACCACAAGAACCCCCAGTTTCGATTCAGTCGTCTCTCTTTGCGCCTACCTCATCTACGCAAATACCCACATCATCATCAACTCCACAAAGACCCCCACCCACATTCACGACTGCCATCGCATTGTCTACATTAACCACGTCGATGTCTCACAAATCCGCAGGAACGGATGCATATAAACGGGGTGACTTTCCCATAGCCCTCGCAGCATATATACGCGCACTATCTTCCCTCCCACCTGGACACATATTGCGAGTGCCCATCTTGACCAATGTAGCGCTTGTACAGTCCAAGGTGGGTGAGCTGAGAGAGACGATAAAGGCTTGCGAGGAAGCCATTCTTATCATTCGACGGTTCGTTGGTGGTACAAGTGGGGATACTGGGAGTGGGGGGGTAGAGGACATGTCACTTGGATCGGCTGATTCAGATTTCGACGCAAACACGCCGGTGGAGGTGGGAACGGGTAAAGTGAATGTGTCGGTGCAAGGTAGTGGGGGTTCTATATCCAACGGGGACCTACCTACGTCCGTTGATCTGGTCGAAGGACTCTCGAAGGCATTCAGGCGACGAGCCGAGGCACTCGAAGGTCTCGAAAAGTGGGAAACGGCGCGGAGTATGTGGGGGGTGCTTCTTGGTACGGAATGGGCAGGCCCTGGCGTCAAAGGGGAAGCAGTTAAAGGCATAGCTCGGTGTCGAAGGATGATCGGCGGGGGTGACACGAATGGTGCAGGATCTCAATCAACACCTCCGAAGCCTAGACCTGCACCGCACGCCCGTCCCAAACCCACACCGCCATCTTCTACGCCCCTCCCACCTTCAGCAGCGCTCACCGCCGTCCGTTCCGCCCACGATGCTCTGCAGACGGAAGACGCCGCTCGTTTGGCATACAAAGACGCTGTGGATGCCCGCATAGCCACATGGAAATCTAGCCGAGAGGGCAATATTCGCGCACTTCTCACATCCCTCGACGAGACGGTACTCTGGCCCGAGCTCGGATGGCGCAAGGTTGGCATGGCCGAAGTGGTGAGCAAGGGACAGGTGAAGGGAGCGTACGTGCGAGCGATTGCGAGGGTGCATCCGGATAAAGTGAGTGTCGTACATGGAAGAGATGTGGATAAGCTGACGGACGGGGTGCAGCTGAATGCGGGGAATACGACGGTGGAGCAAAGGATGATCGCGAATGCGGTATTTGGGGCGCTGAACGAGGCTTGGAACGTGTTCCAACAGCAACAGCAGTGATTCCTTGGCAGAGAAGACGAGATAGAATAGGATGTGTGAGTCGGTGTATTTATTACATGCATAGAGGACAGTAGGGGATTCTGTTCGTCATGACGGACAACTTTTGACCAAGACCTCTGCTTTCGACTCGAGTCTCTCCTCGGGTTACTTCCAACCATTGACAGAGGGGGAAATGCGGCTAGACGACAACAGCTCGCTAAGAAAGATCATTTGTAACGACCCGACTCTCATTGTTCGCCGACTGGAAGTAGTGGATCCGTCCTCTCGTGCCATCAAATTTGAGCTGATCATCCTGGTCCACTGGTGATTCGAAAGTAGTATAGGCACCAACGACTATGGTGCACGCGTCCCCGCTAGCATCCAGGGTGAATTTACGAGCCCGTCTCTTGTCCATAAGAGGGCCAAGCCAGGAACGTCCCAAAAGTAATCCCCGAGCATACCCGTCATCGGAGGCCGTATACCGCACAGAATTCCACTCAGATTCAAGCACATCCTGTGAGCGAATGACGATCGGCAGGACTTGGGTGGTGGAAGCAGCTTTAGGCAGTGTGAGGTCGAGACACGTTATACCGCGCCTTCTCTGGCCGTCGATAGGCCACAAGACGACGGCATGAAGGAGCCTCACATTGACCGATCCAGTAACAGGATCCACCATGGAATTACGGATAAGACTGAATGACTGCAGCGCGTTGTGACCCATGGCTGCTTCATGAATCATGCACAGTTCGCCTGGTTCATCTCCCTGAAGTGGTATGGCTGAGTCGGGAACATCGAAAGCCTGAAGAACGACAGGTGCAAGCGGCGGGGATGATACACCATGATGTGTCGATACTTGCACGGCGATGACATGTGTCTTCGTCAGAACAACTTGAGATGTAATGTAATGGTATTCAGCGGACGTGCTCTGCAGGCTGTAAATCAATACACGCATGTTTGGTGAAAATCATTTACTTGCTGTGGGACGGATGAAAGACACGTACAGCGGCAGTCTGTATAAACGACACGTGCGGAGGTCAAACACCATCCATGGTCGATTAACAGTTCCGAAGGCTATGAATGGTGCCACCGTGAAAATCGCACGTCGACCGACGTAGATTACGAGTAGATGGTTTCCATGCAGCATGTTTCAAATCCGTAGTTTCTGGTCCAGGCGGGAAAAGCAGGTCAGTATTCGTGTATATTGTCCTCCATACTAGTAGGACGGCATCATGCGCGTTGTCGTGGAACCACTTTGATACCTGACCAACTTGATTGGAAAGGGAAGACTGGAACGCTGGATAGAGCGCTCACCTGTCTCCATCGAACGATTTCGCGAGGAGTGAGGAAATAAAAGATGTGCTGAATAACTTCTCCAGGCAAGTTCATGATGGTCTGCTTCGACAGTATATGACGACTAGTTCTCACGTCCCTTGGGTGCAACCTTTCTTGATGACAACTTTGAAGTTCGCATGTCACATTATATTGTCAGTCGCAGGAAAGTTCACGATCCATGTACGAATCCAAATCCAAATAGATATCTAATGACGAGATCACTTCGTCGTGCGCATTTCCAGTTCCGTCTTACGCTTCTCCGGGACAGTGGCCCCCAAGTTCCAGACGTATGTGAAATCGGTGCTCGGCTCCTGCACCTCAAAAAAGGCGTCAAGCAAAACATTTCTGAGAAAGTCGTAAGTGAGGGGACTCTGAGTGGCAAGATGAGCATAGAGTCTATGCACAAATGGTGCGAGTCCCCGGAAGTAGGGAGTGAAGTGTCGTAGCGGAAGTCGGGTTATGAGTTCACCCATCTTCGTGCTATAGAGCGTCTCGACGTCAGCGCGCGTTCTGCAGGTAGTCCACTGGCGCAGACATGTATCGTGAGCATGGAGGGGTTGGTGTTCTGGACTCTTCGGGTTCGAGTACAGAACACAGATCCAGACAAGGACATAGACGATAGATTCGAGATCATGTCTCGGCTCGCGGGTGACATTGACCGCTCCTCCCGACCCAGATGGGTGCAGGATATCAAGGGCCAGGATATCGAGGGCCATGAATGGGATTGTATCCTAGATGGTGAATGAGCATGTTAAACAGTTCACCAAGCATTGCTAACCTACGTACCGTCCGTTCACCTCCAGATATGACTGAATCCTCATCGATGAATTTCGCGTAGTCGAAGTCGATTAGGAGACCACGGCGAAAGTTGCGTTCCTGGATTATTTTGTCTCTCTCGGAGAGACGGCTGACAACTTGCGGGTCGTTCGACCGAATTGGCCAGTGCTGCTTGCCGTAGTTGAAAACATGCATCAGTATATTTCTTATGCTGATATCCCGATGAAGGATATCGCAACGAAGGACGAGTATCTCATGAACTGATGGATTTATTAAAACCCTTCATGTTGATTCGTGTAATAAGAACGGTACTCACCATCGACAATGTCAATCAGAACGCTAAGGAGTTCCTGGATGCAACTAAAGCTCTCCAAAGGCACGCCAACTGGTTCAAGAAATAGGCGGCGTTGAATCCGAATCTCGGGTCGTTTGTCTTCGCCCAAGTGGCTCTGGAGATAATTGGGTCGGGGTAGAGCGGTTGAGTCGTCTCGACACGCCCCTTTCTTATAGGTGCTCGCCGCGACTGCTTCGATTAGCGCATTCTCGTTCTGGTGCGCATCACTGTCGCACATATGGGCTTGTGGATGGCCCATGCGATGTCCTGCGCCATCCGCGACATCGTCTGGGCCATCTGGCATGTCCTGCGACTCTTCGTCGTCAGCACAGTCAATCGATATTTGACGCTCTCGCTCCCCCTCGAGTGACTCGCTGATGAGTTCGGATATGTGTGGGGGATGTGCGCAGGCTTCGCTCACTCCTCGATCCTTCCTGGTGGTGTTCATGACCTCTCGTCGGACGTCTCGAGTTCCCGCGGGCGGTGCGTTCGTGTGGTTGGTATCTGTGTGGCCACTGTCGCTCTCGCTACTTCTCGTGGCAAGACCATTGCCAGTGGCCTCTATTGTCCTAGTTTCTTGTCCTCTCGCCTCTGCAACTCTCTCCCTGCGCTTTTCGGTATTTTCTTCGACCTTTGTGCCTGCTTGCATCTCAAGCAGCTTGTTCTGTGGGTCCTGCAATGCGCCTGTTGGCTTCGTGGGCTCTGCGCTCATTGCGTACGTGTTCGCAATGTTGGCGGCTGTGTTCCGCGCGTTACCTGGCTCGCTGCACTCTCGATAGGTGCCGTTAAGGTTTTTCTTGCGTTGTGCAACTATGCGGGTGGTATTGGTGGAATTCTCGAATAGGTAGGCGAAGTGTTGCGGGGCTGATATGAGCTGTCGTCGGAGCATGGCGTCTCGCACGGAGCTGGGGATGGTGGCGAGAAGCGCGTCGTTGAGTAGGGCTTGTGCGAATCGACGGTGTGGGTCGTTCGAGCCGTGGAGGTAACCTTTGAGGTCAGATCCGTCTGCTAGCTTCTCGATCCATTCTCGGACTCGGAATGCGTGCCAGTTCTGACCATCTTCGTCGAGTCTGACAGTTCCGTAGTCGTTTTCCGAGTCTGTCGTGTCGAGTTGCATTGTGAGATATCTATTGAGCACAAGCAGGGCTCATAACCTGTTGAAACCCTCTAGTACTAGTCTCTCATATTGTGTAGTCTAAGTACACACCTGTTGAACCATCTAGTAGTCTCTAAAGAATAACTACGTTGTTGTACCGCGTGATTAAGTAATCGGTGGCTGTACGGACGCACACCGTTTGACAACTATCGAAGTTATCCAACACCTTCCACATCTCCATAGCTGTGCCAGGATCTCCGGTTGTTCGATGTTCTCACGCAAACAGCGTAGGCGACCGCTGCTGCCACCTTGTGTACAAGAAATTATCTCTACCCCAGTAGTCTTTCCACATATTCCAACCAGTGCTGCACTAAAAACGGCTCTTCGCATCCATCCACAAGGAAATCGCCTTCTCCGCAGCAGCGAACCGCGCCTCTTCCTGACTCGCATGTCCCCGCTTTTGAGCGTATGCACTCACCGCCTCTCGTCCTTCGACACTGATCGAACAGATTACCAGCCCCCTTTCCTCTGCGAATTTATATTCGATCTCCTTGTGCTGGCGCGCAGCCCACACAGACAACCTCGAGACCGGATGTAACACGTCGACGTCGTCGCGTATAATGCGATCCAGATGGCTCAACACGCCCAGTTTCCAAAGCAGCGCCTTCACCTTGTCCACGTCCCCCCTTGAGTCGAGGTACACAGCTCCGATGAGACTCTCGATCATGTCGCTGAAGACTTTTGGGGCTTGTAATCGTGTCAGAGCCGCCCAGGGGAACACGTTTCCTGTCGTCAACGCAGCTTCGATTTCATCCTTCACCTTCTCGTATCGCTGAAAAGTGAGTTTTTGGTCTTCAAGGATGACCTGACTGGAATGCAGGAGGCACTGGAAGAGGCGGATCGTGTTCGTCTTGGATTGTATTACGATCTTGCCGCGGTGATCGGGTCCGGGCATGCTCGCATCAACTTCAAGCGAGCTCCGAAGGCAGATATACGCGAGATAGTGGGTGTTCACGACGGCCGACTTGCGGATGTGGATGTTGTGCGGGGAGTAGTTCTTCTCCGGGTATTTGTACAAGAAGTCGGCGACGATCATATCGAGCAGGGCATCCCCAAGGAATTCCATGCGCTCGTACGACACGGTCCGATCGTCATATTGGTAGCTTGCGTGAGTGAGCGACTCGACGAGCAGGAGTTTTCGCCGAAATTTGTATCCCAACATGCGTTCTACGTTGTCCAGCTGCGGCGACACCTCATCGGTATGCTCGACGCGAGACAGCACCATGTCGACACAGTCCGGGAGGGTGTGCCACTCGAGCCCCAGACCAAAGAGCTGAGCACATGATACGCCAAGGTCAAAATCACCATGCAGATACGCAGCACCGATCAGAGACTCGACGACGTCTGCCAACATCTTCGTCGACAGCTCTTCAACTTCCTTCCGCGTCTTACCCCCACCAACCACGGGTTCGTTATTGGTTCCTTCGAGGGGATTTTCGGGTGCATCAATAGGCGGCTGCTCCGGAGAAGAAAGGTATAACGGCTTGAACCGTTTAGGTGAAAAACGTGTTCGAATGATCCACTGGAAAATAGAACGTCGGATAGCTTCTTTTGCAAGGCGGGAGTTTGCTACGACGTGATCCTTGCGTCTGGTGAGGTACCCCTCATGCCACAATGGACGGGTAGCCAGCAAGTTGACAGCGACGATGAATTTAAGCACCGCGTCCCCGAGCGTCTCCAGGCGTTCGTAGTTCGTCTGATCTTCTGCGACTGGTGCTGTAACAGCAGTCTTAAGGAATGGGGTAGGTATCTTGGCGAGCGGAGCGCGGGGGAACAGGGAAGTTTTGAGGGACTTGGATATCATGACTGTCTCGAGATGACGAAGGATCGAGGGAATCATTTGCGAGTATTCGCATTCCGTTGGAGATAGGAGTTCAAAGGAAGAGTATTTGGGAAGTAGGAACAATGGCTTTGGCGTTGCGTTGGAGGGCGGAAGAGGAAGTAAGAAATTGGCTCTCGCTGGGAGGGGCTCGACGAGTAGGAGGGGATATGTCACTTGTACTTCCTCAAATCGAGAGTACATCGGGCGATCGCAAATCTCAGCCTCCTCTTCCTCCGAAAGCTTTTCATGATGCCAGCGGATGAAACGGTAGAGCTTTCCGAAGTACCGGCAGTCGCGCACCCAGGTGAGGTCCGTTGAGTACCCATTCTCTAACGCGAACGACTCCGCATTGGCAGAATGAGCTTTATCATCTAAGTTCGTCTTCATCGCCCAATTGCGCCGGCGTAACCAAGTATTGATATTTGGATCCGAGTTGATGTTAAACAGGTATGCGAAATCGATACGAGGCCAATGCAATCGTGAGCCGTAAAGGCTCCAGAATAGCCTCCGCGTATTTTCCTGGGCTGTCATCAAACTGTTTTGGGACAGGTGGACTTCCATCCCTGGACTGAGCTTTACCTGCATCCGATCCCTCCGTGGATGGTACAAAACAGGTAGTTCATCCGGTGCAAGCACAGGAAGCTTGAAACGCGTCAAGAGCGTCAGGGTAGGGAGCCCTTCAACAGCAATATCCGTGGACCACCAGTTTGCATCAATGCTCGGTGGTAACCACGGATTCAACTGGCTTGTCACGGAAGCGGTCCCATCACGTTTCTCGATGTCTTTCAACATATCTTTCACTTCTTTTTCCAATTCTGGTTCACTGAAGGGTAGGGGTAACAGGTGATCGTTTACTAGCTCCGCTTTGTACAGCTCGAGAAAGGCTTTGAATGCTGCGTGCTGGTATGCGGACCGCTTCGTCGGGTATTTTCGCTCGACGGTGTGGACCCGCAGTTCGGGTGGCACCATCTTGGGCAAGGTCAACGTGCAGCCGTAAGGGCCCTGGTACACTGGTACACCTTGTTGACCATCGCCAAGAGTATGCCAGCCTTCCGGCAAGTCAGGAGGATCGATGTCATAGATGGCAACATGGCGAGTATGCCTAGAATTCCGCAGGGTGGAGCAGAAATGATTCAGGTACGACGTAGCCGCCTGGAGAGTGAGCAATGCCCTAGAGATGAAAAACAGAGATCGACGTAAATGCATGGTCTCGTGTAATGGACGTTACCCACCCTGTAGATTGAACTTTGAACTCGCAGGGCTCGATTTCCTCATGATCTGGTTCCGACGGTAGTGGCGGCGGCCTCTTAACAGCCTTACGCTCAGCGTTGTATTGAGCGACCATTTCCTTCTCTAGTTGTTGAAACTGCGCAATACGGGCGTCATCGATGCCCCCACGCTCGAACATCAGGACGAAGGTACTACGCTTCTTCCTGGCACGTCCTCGGCTTTGTGTCCAACTTGCCATGTTGTTCGGGACGTCCCAACGAATGACATTTCCACAAGCTTGGATATCCAGACCCTCCTCTGCGACAGCGGTTGCAATGATAAGATTCTTCTCTCCAGACCTAAACTCGTCCAAGGTTTCGGCCTGTGGTTTGCGCCGTATTTTTCGTGTGATATCCAGGAAAGTAGTGCGGTGGGAGCTCTCGGATGTGCCGAGAAGATATCCTACCCTGAACGACTCCTGATCCCTTGTTCGGGGGTGATATTCAAGAACTGCAGCGAGGGCGAGCACCGCATCCCTCCTCGTGACGAACACGATACCACTGTATGGTTCGTCGAAAGACTCGGCACGCTCTTTTTCTTCCTCTAGCGTACGAAGGAGGACTCGAAGCTTGTCTGAAATACCGTCCTCGATGGCCTGGGCGTCATAGGAGACAGGAATAATCTTGATACGCTTGAGGTGATCGATGAGATACGCCTTTTCCCTAGATTGCCATGCTGTCGTAACCTTGCTATACGGCGAGGCATTCTGGAGCGCAAACTCGACGACGCGTTGGATGTACCAATCCGTTGCCCAGGGACCAAGGTCATAACAGATATCATGAGCGGCACTAAAAAGATCTTTTATTCCCTTGTGTGTGTATGTATTTTTCTTCAAGATCGATTTGGACAGTTGCTGATCAATACGATTCCACTCGGACCCAGGAGGCGTTTTTGCTAAGTTTTCGCGGAGGGAGAGAATATAGGGATCCTTTTGGATATCCATCGACTCCATCACTTGTTTGAGTGCTTGGAAGTTCTTGGAAGCCTCGTGACAGGTATTGTATCTCCAAGGAATGCTGTACAAGACATGCCTAAATTCGGGGCGATGAACATATGCAGCAAGCTGGTCACGATGGTGTCTGGGGCTACGGATGACACTGTCGAGGTTCTTTTCGAGTGTTCTGACAAGAATTATCAGAAAATTGGGCCAAAAAACTTGAATTAAGGATGCCCACCTAAACGCCACAGCGGCGTTGCCACCAAACATAGGACTGGCAGTGAGGCCAAGAATCACTGGCCGTTCCTCCCTGACTGGCCCATTGCTGCTGGTTCGGGACAGTCGCATTGGAAGTTCAAAGTAGAAGTTCCGCATGATACAGTTCATCGGATGGTCGTCGTTAGTGTGGTGGGCTTCATCAAAGACGAGAAGGCCAATCTGCCGGCCAAGGCTGATATACCCATGACTGAGGGCATCGAGAAGAACCTGAGGGGTAGAGACTATAACACGGTGATTTTTGAGAACATTCTTCCACAGGTTGGGATCCGTCCACTGTTTCGGCTCCAAACCACCATGGATGAGCCCAACTGAGCCGATGGCTTTTTGGATCACCTCATGCTGCTGCTCACAAAGCGTTACGGTGGGTGCGATGAACCACGAAACCTTGAATACTGCGGTTAAGTCGCGTTTCATCATTTAAAGTGGCGACATCACCTTGTGGGGTTCACGGTCACATTCAATCTTCATGCGCAGGACTGCAATATGAGTTTTGCCGGACCCAGTGTCTTGCGCGATGATGATGTTTTCGACCAAGCTAGCCTCCAACATCTCTTGTTGATAATCCCGAGTAATCACCTGCCCATCTGGCGCGTCGCCCATGCTGAACGATTTTGTTGAACAGAATGTCACGGCGCCAAAACAACTTTGAGTGAAAGTGACAGGCTTGAACCTGAGGTTACGAGAGACTCACCTTGCGATAACAAACTAGTAAGGGACACAGTTTAACGTTTAACGCCGAAAGGCTCAGCCACGTATCCGTCGTGTTTTATCTTTAGAAGGGCTGAGAAATAGAAGCGGCCGTTGACCGGATATATCTAGCCAAGTTCCTCGTGTTGGGATAGAAGGAACAAAACGTATCAAAGAGCGGAATAACACCTCCGTCAGATGAGCAATAGCACTCAAGTTTCAGGCTAATCACAAGTCACTGAACTTGACAACATTTGACACAAAGACTTGATCATGGCGGTGTCGCCTTGAGAGCGGAGTTTGAGTGTCCCTGTTACTTTCCTTTTGCGGGAGCACTCCTCCACACATGTCCAAGTCTTTCAACGAAACAGCCTTGCGCAAACCCACCCAAAAGCAACGTTCAACCTGACTTTGGGGCTGCATCGGTGCGTTAGCTAGTGAATTCTTCATCTTGATAACTCATCTTCCTCCTAGACTTCATTCAATCTGAGCAAGTGCCCCTGGCGCATGTCTCAGTCAATACCACTCGCCCGCGTCTCATCTGTATCCGTTCGATTTTTGACAGAAGACGCTCGCCCACAATCGCCAACTATCGAAGATATCTTTCCGAACGACTCTACTTTCGAAGATGGTCCTGACCCCGTCAAGTCACCCAAAAAACGCGCAATATTTGAACTCCTCGAACGACCTACTTCCTCATCCTCTGCTTTCCTTGTGCATTTTACTTCGACGTCCCTTATTATCTTTTCCGCAATCGTGACTATTTTAGAAACCGTTCCGAGTTTTCATTCGATCTCCCCTCGTGTTTGGTTTGGGTTGGAAACTAGCCTGGTACTGTTGTTCACCGTTGAATACGGTGCTCGGCTCTTCGCGTGGAGCTCGTCATGGCTGACACTTGTTAAATGGATATTTTGTACGTTGCATGGTTCACTCATTTTGATGGTCCCCCTTTCATGCTCAGAGCACGATGAATAGCGTTCTATGGGGTTATAGATGCATTGGCTATATTGCCCTACTACATCGAAGTAATGCTGCAGCAAGACACTGTACGCTTTTCTTCTACCTTCATTCGTCCCAAATTTCAGCTATTTTATCAATAGTCTGTCCTATTTCGGTTTTCCATCCTCCGGATGTTTCGTCTCTTGAGAGTTTTCCGACCTTTCAGATACAACAGTACCATCCTATTGTAAGTATGTCATTGTGGTTACCCTCTATTACCTAGTCTCTGACCCGTTGCCAACTATAAAAGGACGATCGAAGTTATGTATCTTTCCATACGTCGATCGCATCACGCACTCCTGGCGCTCAGCTTCTTCATCGCGATGTTACTCACGGTGTTTAGTACGCTCCTGTAGGTCTTGTTCTTGCCAAGCAACTCGCACCAAGTCTAATCAATTTGTGCAGATACTTTGCGGAACGAGGAACATGGGATGCTACACTCGAGACATTCATCAATTCCGATGGAGATCCATCCCAGTTTTCTGTAAGCCAAACTTAACTTGAACTCTGCCCTTACTTATTTCTCCCATCAACAGTCCATACCTGCGGCTGCATGGTAGGAACTCTTCATGTGTACTCAGCTCCACTGAATTTGACTGTTCTCGTTTACCGTCGCCATTAGGTTTGTCCTCGTCAGTGAGTGTTCCATTTTTCATTGGGCTTACTGGATCCACTCATGCACCCCTCTGTCGCTCTTTCATTTTTGACAATGACCTTACAACATGGAAACAGCGATCACAACGGTGGGTTACGGTGAAATAACCCCACGATCGATCCTCGGTCGCCTGATCACAGTCCCACTCCTCGCCTTTGGCCTACTCCTCATTGCTCTACCCAGTTTTGTGCTTGGGCGGGAGTTCAGCATTGTATGGAAACAGATGACGAAGCTTGAAGTGAGTTTTATTCTGCCCTGACATTTTCTCGCACTGATACTCAGATCGCGATGTGTTTCTGACCGAGTAGCAGACCGACGAGGATCAGGGCCCTAATCTAGACTTTGTTCCAGACCTAGACGTGTCCCTGCGTGACCTGACCAATCGCAAACTCGCACTGAATCAGACGGAACTCAGTCGGCAGATATCAGAGCTACGCAACGTGGTGGATGCGCAGGGAGAGATGATCCGACGGTTGGTTCGTGCGTTGGAGAGTGGTGCGGATCGTGGTGTAGACGGCACCAGAGGGTTCAAGATGGGTGCGGAGAAGGAGATGGGGGAAGGGCATTTTACCAAGGGCAAAGGTAGGCAGAATGAGAGTTCGAAAGGTCATCCAAGTCTGAGCTGGACAACAGCGAGGAATTCTATGGGTTGATGATGGGAAAAATACCATGATTTAGTGTGGAACTATGTGAACCTAACGCAGAGCATTCACTCAGCACTGGCCCATCACAACTCTGGAACTATGTATGGAGGGACCTGCCAATCCAGGATCCGTCGACTACAATGTTTCACAGCATCTGACCAACTTACGTCATACCGTGGTGATCATGATGCCAGTGATGCTCTCTTTCCGACTCGAATGTGTTCTGTTCCACCACGAGCAAATTGGTAGTCGGTGCACCGGGTAGTACTATCCAGAAGGAACAAGACTTTTCCATGAACAAGTTTGTTGTGTTTCCTTGGTTTCGTGTGTCACACATTGACAGCTCAACACCGCGCGTTTCGCTGGTAGCATCACGTTTCCCGACTTTCTCCCAGATCTCACGCAAAAGATATCGCAGCTCGACGAACACCCCACTACTGGCGGAGCCGCTGCAGACATATGGAAGTGTACGCTTCACCACTCTTCCGGCTCGAAACTGGTTGGTCATGCAAAAGGATTCAATTGCTGTGAATTATCTGCGATCGCTCACTGTGTGGATGATGTAGGTTGCTGTCAAGGCCTTGCGATCGGTTTCCCCCCTTGGACAAGCATCCCTCGAAGTCCGTCGGCAACTCGAGATATGGAAACGACTCGATCATCCTAACGTGCTTCCGTTTCTGGGCATCACAACTGGATTCAGCCTATCCATCGCTCTCGTCTCAAAATGGATGAACAACGAAACTC
>JBBPOC010000542.1:0-16066 GCA_038091235.1 Tylopilus rubrobrunneus | reverse complement strand
GGGAAATGTCACCCCCTCCATTGCCTCAGTTCCAGCTCGTCAGCAATGAGCACATTGATGCAATTCAGGCAGCCGAGGCATCCAAGAATGGACCATCTACGATGTTCAGGAGGTGCCTGTTATGCCTCCCTTGTATCGGAAATGCATTGCATGTTACTCAGATCGAGGGCCACCTCATTCACAAGTGAGTCCCTGTTACTTCTACTTTCAGTGTAGCACTCATCACAGGTGCAACGTCATGCGTACAGACACGCCGTAGAAAAAGACGCCATCCGGCAAGATGTGCATTACACGCTCGTCGGCCTGCAATGCGGGCGTTGGTGGGCGCCTGAGCAAGTCAAGATGGTCGAGGAAGGAGGGGGATTCAGGTTCATATAGCTCCTTTACTTCAAGAGAGTCTGGCTATTGTGGTAAGATACCTTTCTTGTTGGGTTTACGTGTACACGAATACGTCGGGGCATATGAATGTGTCTTTCGAAAGCTCAAATGTCATTACAAGTACTCGTGATCGTGCTTCGTTGTGCAGGGCAGGGGGCGATCCTTGTGCGAGGGCCGAACTGGGTAACCCACGACAAGATATTAGCATGTTCACAGTACTTGACCTGACTCTTCCTGGTGTTCCGTCCTCAGTGCGCATGCTCACGTTTGCTGGGATTTGAACGCAACTGCGACGTAACGAACATATTGTGCCGCATTTGCCGACAGATCCTAATGCACAAGATGATATATATATTTCTGAGCGAAAGCTATGTGTGCCACACTCCTTCAAGTTAATAAATAGTACCCTCTACTTGTCAAATGTGGAACAGTTTCCCGCTCGTGGCGAACAAATCAGCACGGAGCACGTGAGACCCTGCTACCCGACAGAGGTCAAGCATCTTGGCCACCCCGCTCATCGCAACGGGCAACGCCAATGTCGGCCACCCGCATACTCGGGGTCAGAAAAAAGTCCGTATGGAAAATATCGTCGACGCGGCCTCTGAGACACTCTCGAGCGTTCAAGTTGCCAAGAACGGTGTTGCAGTAGATCGAGGAAATCGGTATGATGAACACTGCGTAGATCAGACTTGACTGGTAGACATGTATCTGCGCAAAAATATATCAGCATGGATCGCCAAGAAGTGTGCCACTGGATGAACGAACCATGACGAGCGTCAGCACAGCGAACGTGGCTGTACAGGTACCCGTATATATTGCAAACACGATTAGACGTTGCAAAAGGTGCGCCGTTCTTGCGGACAAGGACCAGTGGTTATATATATTACTGTCTCTAATACAACAGAGTCCGGTGCACTCACCTCGCGAAACCAATGGTAGCGCGCTCGCGGTGAAGTAGAAATGTCATGGAAATCGCAATGAGAATATCCACTCCGGCAGCTACAGAGAAGCATATGGTGGCCAGCGTCTGCACAGAAAACGCTCAGGTCTCTGAGTCCGAGATCAAAGTAATTCTTACAACGGCAGGATTGCTATTGAGAACGTCAATTGGAACAACTTGCAGGCTTTAAACAGATATGAATGTATGCTGTAAAGCGAAAGTTAAAGGACGTACCCGTCCCTCTCATACAGGGCCTTTGAAACGTAAACTGCAAATTAATCATTAGCCTTTCAAGTTGGTGGTGGGAACACGGGTAATAGCGTACTGAGAGAACACACTGATATGTAGAAAAACTTGTCACATTTTACCAATACCCCGATGTTTGAGATGTCTTACCAAGAACGACGAGTCCTGTGACAACCTACATTACTGAGATGAACAGAGACTGAAGGCGTTCGAATGAACACTACCTACCCAAGTAATTGGCGCGATAATGCTTTTCTTGCTGACTGACACAACTTTGAGTAAATGGTCAATGAACCTGGATATGAGGACTCACAAATGTAGAGTCGATAAACAAGAAAACCTTGCGCTGGTATTGTAATTGTGGCCTGAAAATGTCAAACACTGTCTAGGAACGAAGTGAATGGAGTACCGTCAAGACGTAAAGGAGCTATCATTTGTGAGCCAACATTCTGAGGCATGCAGAACACTGGCAAGACGTACAATGAGTTCACTGAAAAATATCATGATATAAATACACAGACGATGTGTGATGTTATTAAGGCTGTTACTCACGGATTTCCGACAACGAATGATGATGGGTTTTTCAGGCCATTCATAATAAACTTGTATACTACAACATGAAGCACATCAGCGAGACGTCCGGGTGTCGTGTACGTCAAGAAGCGAACCACCAGAAACAGTCAGAGCTTCATGGATTGTGTTCAGTGCCCTGTAGTAATCGGTCAAGCATATCATCGCCAACTGATCGGAAATAGGACCGTAGTACCATAACACCATTACCTGGAAAGGACAGTAAAATTTCATTCTATGCATGCCCGCCAATTGACTTACAAAGATTTTTGTCCAAAGTGGATCGTCCTCATAGCTAGAGCACTTAACTCAGTTATATAACGAAAGGAGAAGGGCAGACCGCACTGGATATAATAGAAGGATCTGTTCAAGCATATATTTCATGACCATAATGTGCTGCGCTTTGGGATGGGTGATACTCACACTTGGATGCACGCGATCCCATAAAACGCAGTAGAGAGGACTGCGGAAAAATACAAAGAGCCATATACCCCCGCATAGAGAGAGACGATTTGGTCGTTCGACATGACAGAATCGTCATAAATGTTGATAGTGATGGGATACAGTGTCGAAACGCAGACAATGATCGTGTAGATGATATATACACGGACGACGGCTGCGGTGGAGGATAGTTATCTGTATGCTATCATGATGGAGGGCTGGACGTTCATGCTCACTTTGACAGATGGTCCCTGGACTCAGCGCCTCGGCGTGATGGCACACTATGCTGCTATCATCTATGCTATGCTGCCATCACTGTGATGTCATTTGCCGCATCGGTCGTTCGGCCAAGTCGGTGTTCGAGGTGTTGCAGGAATGCAGTTTGAGTTCCTGCCGACATGCCGAGCATGCCGAGTCCGAAAATCGCTGGCCCTCCTCTACAGGCATAGATAATGTGAGGCGGTGATCATGATAAGGGAAGACCGTAACGCAACGCGCCCATTTACATCTCTTGCACTGCCGAGCCCCCTGGGTGGCTCATGCCTTTGCAGAACATACCAGTGAATACCTGCTCTCGCGTACCCTCGCGCTGGCCAAATTAGAGTGGAAAACCATATACAGGGCTTTGGTACACCTGGATTCAGTGGATAGTGTATCAAAGATGAGGCGGAGGAACAAACAAACCGAACATATAGCCGTGAAGACAGGCTATCTTAAGAAAAGCCGGCGCAACTCCCGCTGTGTTGTGAGTTACTGTTCCCGAACGTCTCCATCTCCGTGGTCATCCAAACGCCCAAGCGTGACGATTGTCATCCGATAAGCCAATGAGATAGGGCAGTGAAACCCGACATGGAAACAACCAACATCCCCGCTCTGGCCCACTCACGATCCAGAACTCTTGAACGAGTCCAGATCGACATTGTGTGTCGTCACTTCACTCCGTTCACGAACCTAATGAGGGACTGGTAAACTACGCCGCCTTTCATTGGGATAACCTTCCGATGGTAAGCGGATACATGGGTGATGATACCTGGGAGAAGTTTCCTCGTATTGCAGGTGCTGAGTCCGTGCCGGTGCCTGCTCCGAGTCAAAGTGGTAGCTCGACTCTCTCCCCAATGTGCGCAAAAGAAGCGAGGACAATCGGGCGGGTGCCCTGTAAAGGTGGTTAGCTGATAAGAGCGGGTGAAGCTATGCGTAAACGACATACCAAACATGCAGCTCAAAACATTTCTTTTCCACTTTTCTGTGATCTTCCCACTCTTCATCACCTTGGTGCAAGCGAGTCCTTTGATCGCCGTTCGCAGAGTCGTGGAGAGTGGCGAATACATCATCAAGAGGGGTATTTATGCACTAGATTTGGAGATGCCTGATGGTGGCTGACGGCGTCCACAAACTTGAGCATGGCAAAAGAGTGTAATAGATAATGGTGATATTGGTGGGAACGCTGGGCCTCTGGCCGTTTCATTTGAAGGAAGGTTCGGCATCGGGGTGAGATGCTCGCAGACTCGGACGGATGGCTCCTGGATAGCCCGGTCGATGAGCTGCGAGGTCATGAATACAGGAAACCACCTGTTGGCTAATCACCGGCCCCGGGCTGAAGCCTGAGCGGATGGCATGAGATTCTGGCGTGGACATCGCAAATTTTATCACATCCTGAGACGCATGGTAGGTGGTCAGAGCGGGAACATGGCACCAGCGAGGATAATGGCGACAATGAGCAGACCGCCAGTGTATGTTGTCCACTGGGACCACTCGTAGAACTAGGCGCAGTAGCCATCCAGTACAAAGGCCGTTGGGGAGCGATGCTGATGCGGCACGGAGAGGAGGAAGAGGAGCCGGTGGGATTGCCGTGATCCACGCGTAGGTAAAAAGCGTGCGGGATGATGGACGTCAGGACGGCTTTTGCCTCCACCTCGGCAGTCAGTGGGGACGTATTTGAGTTTGGTATAGGCAGGGGAAAGAAGGGCTTTGACAGCGGATTTTCCTGGTGGTTGAATGTCAGCATGGCAGAAAGAAAGACCGAGCAGAGCGGTAGCGGACCTTTGAAGTAGTCCACTCGCCTGCCGTTGATTCACTCCAACACGTGAAGTGTGTCTTTTCAAGTTGCGAAGAAATGCACGCATTGGAACTGACATCTAGGGAGCGTTCATGAATCACTAAGACGTTCCAAGACGTTGCATGGCACTCACGAGAATTCTTTGATGCTGCTCCTCAGCCCCAGGTCCTCCAGTGGGTCATAGGTCTTCATCTTCTCCGGCAGGACACCTTGTATTTCCAAGACCTGGAGGGCCGCGCGAGAGAAGCCACACTGAGGTATCTGAGGTTGCCCTTCATGGACAACACGACAGGCGATTCCTGAACGGCAGTCTGAATTTTCGCGCGAGCTTAATCGTCGGAAAGCCGGATGTCGCGAGGAGCTTGAAAGGGCATTTCGAGTACAGACGGACTATGTGATGAGAGTCAGGGCGATAGCGAGGACTGGATGGTAATACTTGGAGAGGTCTGAAGAAATGGGCGTAACTTGAACATGGTTGTTAGAAAGAACCTGGTTCCGTGTTCTAGACAGACTATCTTAGACGACCAACCTCCAAGACTTAAAGGAACATCTCAAGACCCTCAAGCTCACGCCTCACGATAGCAATGATGCCTCAGAACCGCCAGCGAAAAAACACCGTGCGCGTTTCGCGGTATGTCCTTGAAAGTTGAAAAGCTACTCTTCTAGCACACTCATCATCCAACGGATTCCCCTCGACGCCGAGCGTTTTGTTTTTCCTTTCGCCCCCGCACCTAGGCCTCTCCCACTCGTAGATTGACATCGTCATTCATTGCACGCTCTTTGCCGGATGGAGAGCTGCTCGGTGCCCAGCCCACCCTCGCAGCTCGCTCTCCCCGGACCCTTACTTACCATCTCGTCGGTCACACTTTCATGTACCTACCCGTCCGAGTCATCACTACACTTTGGTCCAACCAGCCATGACAGCGTTCGACATCCCGGATGGTTCTTCCGCGGGTACTGCATGGCCGCGAAAAAAGTCCCGACGCGTGATCCGAAAGGGTACGCCTCTGACCAAGTACTGCAGGTGATCGTTTATCAGGCGCATGCCGAGTAGGAAGTCTTTCCCTCGTTGCAACCACGAACGCCGGGGGTCGCGCCTTGGGCCGGGCATTTTGCCCTTGCCTTCCGCATAGGCCTACTCCCTTAAGACGGATCCGGATGGCGGTAGCCCCCTGACGAGAGCTTTTGCAGGCTCGAAACCACACGCCCATTCTGTTCCCCCTTATCCACCTTTGCCCGTACTGTAGGCGCCACATTCGACAAAGGTGCAGCATACATAAGTGTCAAGGCCTCGAAGACCCTGTCGATCCTGTCACGCGCAACGCGGATTTGAAACGCGTGGCAACGTCCGTACATTACCTTCCACTTTTCTGACACCACTTGACCCATCTCCTTAGATTAGAAACGGTAATACCATCCTGGTGAGTCTGTATTCCCTTGCGTCTGATATGCTTATATCCTCGCTTAGCTCCTAGGGTCCGCAGTCAACTTTCCGGATAGTAATCAAGACGATATCGTCGCGCTTGGTGCCCTCGCCGGGAGGTACAACGTTGGTTTCCCTGTCGACTGTTGTCTCGGCTCCTTCATTTTGTCCCCCGCCTCGAACAAGCCAGTCTTGCAGAGGGTGAAAATGGCCGTTACAAATTCAATCCGTTCGACATTTGTGTTCGCGGCGTGACGAGCATTGGCTGTGATACCCACGAGGTCTGCTTCTCTGGTACTCTGGACCGTGTATGGCATTATGGAAACGGTTCAATGTAGTATGGATTTGCACCCAAGATAGGACAAGCGTTCGTTTTCCAGTGCCCGAACTCACGATTGTCGAACCTATAGAGACCCCCTTCATGACTGCCTACCGCGATGTTGCTTACCAGTTGAGCGCGACCAAATGAAGTCAGTGTTCTCGTCTGATCCCGTCGCGATTTGCATCCCGTCCGGCGATGTCCACTACGCGCACTCAACTCCTGTGCCCCTTGATCTCGGTCGCTTTTTCATGGGTCTCTACATTCCGTACAACCACCATACCAATCCTCGTCCCGCTCACGATCCACTGTCCATCTCGTAACGCCGCAATGCCTAGAGCTCAACTCCCTGCATCAATGACCCGTGACCCGTGAAAGCTTTTGATCTATTGTCTCCGTGTCAAGCCCTTGCGCCACGCTTGTGTGCACGCAGAAGATTCAATAATTAGTGACACTGCCGGTATAGACCCTACTTACCCACATCCACTGTCCACCGTACGGATGCCATCCATCAAGTCACTCGATAGCGTTTCCCCTCGGACCTGAACCATGATCAAACTGTCCGTCAGCGACAATGGGTGCACTGGTCGTGCATATGTGGATGACCGGGAGCGCAACATTAATATTGCAGATCCCAAACAAGGAAATTATGCCCCTCGCGGGTCGTTTTGGTGCTTCGGTGCAAGATAGAGCCTCTCGCGTGCCCTATCAAACCCAGGTCGAACTTGAAGGGTCCCCGGTCCCTCAGTCTCGAGGTTCATCCCCTGTTCCATCTCCGAAAGGATGATAGGTGGTTCCTTAGGGTTGAACATCAGTCCAAGGTAGGCCTCTCCGTCCAACACCCACTCGCGCACCGCCGTTATCACCACGCTCCCTTTTGCGCTGTTCCCCTGATGAAATTATCTTCAAGTGGGTAGTTATTGCAATTGGTCTTATTCCTCTCTAGCGAACCGAGAAGTTTTCCGCTTGACTCCTGCCCTGATCATCAGCACCAAGTTACCATCGGTTTTCCTTTGCTACTAGTATGCGAACCAGATCAACATTTTCACGTAGGTGACTGTCGCAGAAACGGGTTGCCACGAATCCGTGGGTTGGGGGTCAATCGAGCATCGAGCTCGAGAGCATCACGCTATATGCATTGAACAATTCAGTCAACTGCCATACGACGTGCAACGCAGAATGCTTACCTCCATAAACAAGGAATCAAGTTCGACAACCTGATCACGATAGCATGAATCAACGAGAGATGGATCCCTCGGACATAACGCACACTTTAAAGTGTATTGTGATCTGCAGGTGTCCAAAACAACTACACGATGAAAACTACTAAATAACAAGCATCCATGGATACGATAGTCACTGGTAAACATTCAGGGCATTGAACTCAAAGTACGCATTCGAAAATACATCTGGGTGGTTGTTCACATAATCTAGCATTACTGTAAGTCTGGTTCACTAGCTAACAACCGAGTGTAGGCTCACCAATGCAGGTCAAGGGACATTTGTCTGAGTGGTACAGGCTGCTGGCCAGATCACCGCCTGGGATATATGTTATTAAACAGCTGATGAATACGCACAGAAAGCTAAGGCGCCACGTACAGAAGGCCAGATTGATGATAATGTTCATAGGTCCCAAATGAGTTTTGAAGTCGCAATCCGTGCTCTCAAAGGAAGCCATAGGTAAACCCTGATTGGAATATCAAACATTCGCCTCGAACATCAGCAGGAATAGATTACCCATGTGCTGGGGTTAACAGTGCAGCCCGGTCGCTTTACTTCGGATGGGACGGATGAACTGCCACGGTGCCAGAAGAATATTGAGATGTCATTGGTGGTCCGCTCAATTGCATACCTATGTATATAGATTAGCAAGACGCTAGCAAGGACAAGAACGCGTTGACCAGCCGCCACCAGCATCGTTGAAGTTGATTCCAAAGCTTTTTCTATCGGCGAAACGAACACCACATGCAACATTACCGGTAGCGTTGATATCGCAATTCTCCCCCATGCTTTTTCTGAAATAAAAGATGTAGAACTCCGGGTGGTTTGTAATGAGCATGAAGGACGTACCCAAGCATCTTTCGATGTGGTGGCATAGCGCAATCTGCAGGAGGATACTAAGACGCAATACATCATTCTACCCATCGAGAAACTTACTCGCACTCGTGTGAAGGGTTGACTGGTTGGGACCTTTGTTATTGACACCCTCGATGATATCGATTTCTCCCTATGCAAGACTGTAAGATCATCAACGACGAGCAGGTCCATAACCCTCACATCACTCGGCCAGTCATGACCAGCTTCCTGGAGTTGAATGTCAAGCTACGCGCCAAAAAAACTTAACCAAGACACACCCTATAAGTGAAAATCAAGACCGGACAGGGGATACATCAGCGTATGTCCCATTACGGCGTGCAGTTTCCAAACGAACCCTGGCAGATACGTGAGCGCCCCAAACGTGAAATTTTACACTAACAAAGTAACCCACAGACAGCTGGCCATGTTCCACAACCGACAGGCATATGGGCGATGTCAAAGCTGGAATTTCGTCAGTAGGGTAGCATGTAGTAGCAATCCACACACCTACATGGCAACGTGAGTGCGGTACTGCTTTTTCGATCGCAACCAAAACGAGTTTCGACCCGGTCCAGAGGGCTCGAGGACGGTTTTGTGATCTGCCCGGAGAGTCACAGAGTTTCGAGAAACTGAGTACAAGCCATGTGATCGTGCTGTTGACTCGTTGACATAATTCCTGCCTCATCCAATGAGCCGAAGCTTTTGGTGAAAGGAGAAGAACGAATCACGAACGTCCGACCACCGTGCGTAGGATCGGCGTGAGCCGCCCATGAAAAGGCATCAAGAAACGATTTCCCGGAGAGAGTGGCGGTCCTTGAGTAGGTTTCAGCTTCCGCGAACCCTGATGCTGCAAGCACAACAAAGGCAACTTGAAGGAAGGGGGCCTTCATCGATGAGAAAGGTAGCGAGGCTGCCAGTGATATGTTGCATAAGCATGTTTTATGCAGAGCGGGAAGACAAAATCGGGAGTTTGACCATGTGGACAGAAACTGCCGAGCTCACCAGTTATCACTGCGCTTCGTCACGAACCAGATACGATTGTCGGTGACTCGGAGATTCTGAAACACCCACCGTGTCCTTTCGTATCCCGAAGCTTTGGATTGATATATGTACGCACCCTTTCGAAATTGTAAATCGTAAATACGCACCGAGTATAAGTTCCACACAAAGTTGAAAACCGTCAGATCCCCTCCCCAACCTGATCTGACCACCACACAGGCTGCATCCTCGCTAGCAGTCGGGACTGACATATTAATGTACGCACCTATATTGGGCACCTGGTTTCTCGGCTTTGGTGACCGGAATGAATGCTGAAACGATGGTTCTTATAGCTGTCACGCCATCACCAAACTCTGAGCTGAAACAGCACCCAGGTTTACTGGACTGCCTATCGGCAAGACCGGTGGAGCATTCGCGGAGCTTGAGACTTTTGGGCTCCGACGACACGGCAGACGCCTCATTGGGCGATTGCCCTTGTCCTCAGGCTCCGCCGCATCGGGGGTCATCGATTCATCCCTCGCTTCCGAGTCGCACGGAGGCTCATCGAATTCAGTCATGTCCATATCTCATCTGAGGATGCCGGTACTCAATAATTGCATTCGTCGCAACCGACAGACCAAACATAGGGCTCTCATATATGAATCATTCGGTGCAGAGGAAGGGAATGGCATTGACACGACAAGTGACATACGGTTCCTCTCCTTGACTCCGCAAACAAAATCAGGTTCCGTCGTTTCAACTTTCCAGCCTCCACCGTACTGGATCGCAGTGCAGAAATAATAACGGTGACAGCATAGGTTGACCAGAAACAGATGTAATCGCTTCTCTATGGAAAGCAGGACAACCGTGCTCACGTGACCCATCAAAAGCTTGAGCTTCGATACCGTGTATAGGTAAATTTCTTGGGAGGACCTCGTACACCTCAGGCCAATTAATGTTCACATGCAAGTATAGGGGGCAGCGCGGATTCACCGCGTCACGTGTGCGGAAAAGCCTTTTTGGGACTTGCGGCAAATGATCAAGTCTGTAGAATTCTGTATAAAGGTCACCTGCCATGTGAAAGTAAGCCAGGAATGGTGTTTATGTGACGAACTATACACCAATTGGTGAGAAAATGACCAAGCATTTCACACATCCAAGCTCTATGTACAAGAATTGCAATTACATTGTAAAGCTTTGTAATTTTACAATAACCAGGTGCTGGATTACACATCTTCTGGAATATTGTGCGAGAAGGCCCAGACATTATATTTACATATAATCATTGCGCATTTCATCTAATTTCTGCACCAATGAGCCTTAATCACATGGGGTCACATGGGGTTAGCATGGTCCGTGACATTCAGTGATGGTGACAACAATATTACATTGTTTACTTTGCCCATCCGATGACGACAACAATGCTTGGGGTGGCACTCAGATGCCAGATGCCGAGCCCGAGATGAGTATGCCCGACAAGGAGCGTGCGGTGCTTGGGATGGGGACCCTGTGGCAGACGAAGAGGACCTCATTTGGCGGTGGGAGACACGCTGAGTCGGGCACGCAAGCGGGTCGGGTGCGTGCACCAGGCCTAGTAAACGCTGTAAAGCAGAGGGGCTGCCGAACATGTTGCAGGAAGTGTCGAATACATACTAGCACGCGAAGGAGAAGGCAGGAGGCTCGTGACCTTGATCTTAAGCAGCAGTTTCAGTACTAGTGAAATATGCCATTGGTTTCTGTACATTCAGTATTTCATAACGGTTTATAGATCTAACCGGCAGGCGGTCGGATTGCTTACAGTTTCCTTGGATCCTAGGCGTGTTCCCACCGATAATACGACCTGTCGTCTCGCCGGCTATGAATCCGTTACAGAGAGATAAAACCAGTGCGCCAGAAACGACATTTTCCACTGGTTCCTTGTCTGCTTTGCTTGTGTGTGTAGTACTAATCAAAGACAGCACAGGATCTGAAATCCTAAGCACGTTCATTGAACTTGAAGTCATCAGCGAACTTATACTGACGGCGGACCAACTGATGGTTCTGAAACAGTTTTGCAGCCATCGATTGCGACATGTCGCTTGCAGCGCCCGTGACTCGGAGTCCGTGACGTGCATATTGACATACTGGCCACGTAGCAGCAGGCCGAAGAAGGTACAAAAGCCTGATGTTTCACTCCCGATGCCAATCCCACAGCTATCCCCTTACCAGCCGTGTAGAAGAACAAAGCATTCTCCCACTTCTCGCTATGCTCTTTACTGCCGGCCTCATTGCGAGCCTCTTACTCGCTCCTGCGGTTCTGGCTTATCCTTATCATGATGAGAATCGCACCCCCCACCTTCTGGCCCGTGATTTGAATGACCAAGCTATTCTGTGGGCTGGTGCTGAATTCCAGGGAGTTGTTCAGGTCTGTCGCCATTCTCGCAACCATGTTCTGCTTGATCTCATTCTCCATTGCTGCAACAGGGAACTTTTACCGGAATTAATGCCACGTTCAATGTTCCCCACGTCACGTATCTCGAACATCCATTCTCTGTCAGAATCGGTCTCGACAACTTGAACATATATTGTCAAAACGCTTACATTCACACCGGGGTCGAGATCACACCTGACAATGACGGAAAAGCTTCCTACAGAGGTAAAGAACCGTTGAGCCATGGGGCTACACCGATCTGACCTTCATTGAGGTTTCTTTTTATGGAATCCCTCAGAGAAGGGATATTTCGAAAATCTGTCTGTTTCGGCTGGGGATGACATCACTTTCTCAATTGAGGTCGCATTGACCCCAATAACCTCAGCTCTCATCACAGCCAAAGACGAATACACCGGCATAAGCGATGCCGTACTGTTGCAAGCACCATCTCCAAATGCGATCTGCGCGGAAGATGCAGTGCTGCTCGTTGAACGGGACAACTATGACGAACCAATTGCCAACTTTGGCAGAGTGGTGTTCAAGAATATCAACCTGGGCTCTACGACCGCTGATCCGTATAGCTTCCTGCTGTACGACCTCTTACAGGACGATGAAACGAGAGCTAGGACCGGCGTGCAAGGGCAGAATTCCTTTGATGTCACTTATGTATGAATGGCTGTTTGGCGAGAGTAACTTTTGTGATGAGGTCGCCGAGCTGATGGAACAGAATTTCTTTATTTACCTTCCCTTTCTGTACCCTCAGAAAATTTCCATCATGAAGTTTCGTTTCTCATTGACCATTCGTGAGCTTGGTATCGACGCTGCGCAAATGAACCAGTCCGACGAAGCTCGCAGGTTTCCAAAAAATGGTTCAAGAAACCCACGAGGCCCGGAATGTTGTCAGCGAAAATAGTGCTCATTCCTGCCCCTTCCATGACCTACCGATGATTGCGAATTGCAATCTACATGGCAGCGTTCGGACTTCTCTCGCATGCTGAGAGGGTGAGCCTGGGTGAGCCATCCATTTCCTTCTACAAACGGAACAGCTTGCTATGCCTACATAGAAGTGGGTAACTGTGGGTTCCGATCAATCAAGCTTCATCCTCACACTTTGATAGTCCAATTGATGCACCGACATACAAGCTTGGGTCGTCTGCGATGCCATGGTGGTTCAGAGTGAATTGCACGAGTCAGTCAACACACAAGACATACATTGCTGACGATTAACGCATCATCAGGTCCCAGCAATAGAGTCGCACCTGTCTCAGCGGGGTCGAGCGTCGCATTGACAGAAAGACCCGTCGGGAAGACAGCACCAGGATACTCCAGCGGGTTCCATATCGTAGTGTATCAAACGAAGTCAATGTCAAACTTGGAACCATGCTGGCACCCCCAGGGCCCTTCAAGTTGTTAATACGGAATGCTCTACTTACCACAAATATCTCGCGGTGTCGTGGCGAGGCGCGACGGCAATGTGCGCAGGAGAACAACAATGTCTGTGCTGTGCTGGAGAAAACTGATCACGGTCTTGTCCGAGTCACAGTGAGTGATTACCTTGTTTACAAGGTCACTGGAGGGGAGAACTGCTAGCCTGAGTGTGGCTGTCGGGGGGATGGCAAAACGTCCTCGTGGAAAATTATTCCTTTAAAGTATTTGGGTATGTGTAAACAAGGTTCCTGCCAAAGTTCGGCCATACATCTAGTTAATTACGGGTATGCAACATTACTCTTCGTACGTATATTGTAACAAGTTAGTCCCCAGCGAGCGAGCAACAAATTATCGATAAGACAGAGGTGTGGTTACCAGACGTCCATGACAGTTCATATCCTAGATCGTGACAGGTCATGCATAAAGAGCGTCAGAGTATTCGTAAGAAGGGGGTGCCTCTCCTGTTTCGCTCACCAAACCCGACATCAAGCGCTCATGCAAGCGGGTCCGGCCGGCGAGGGAATCCGGCCGATATGTAGCGTCCGATGATGACTGTGGGTTTGTTGTTGCGGAGGACGCATCATGTCGCTGAGTGGGTGAGAGGATGTCGGCAGCATGGGAAAAAATTCGCTGTGTCGCCCCACGGCGAGAACGACATGGACACCTCGTTGTATCCTCCAGGGAGTCGTCGTCCGACTGTAACGCTCTGTCATATGGTGGGAGAGACGTCCACTCTGACGTGCAGCGGCACTATATGTGAATGGCGAATGAATACCACAAGCATCTCAGAGATGGATGAAGCCACTTACCGACAGGATTTGTATGGGAAAGTGGATTACGATGTCGTACAACTTTTTCCTCCCAGTCGTGTTAGCTTCGTCCTTTTCCACTCTCAAGACCACCTTGAGGGTGTGGTTCACCATGATATTGCTGCCCTTGGTTTGGTTGGTGGGTCGTAGAACCGAACAAGAGTCGGGTACTCTCAATTGATGGCGAATCGTCCATGGCCCTGGTCCCATGTAGGAAGATGCTACTTCGCTTTCGTTTTCCCCAGGCCGCAGGAAACGATACAACGGGGACTTGCGGAATGCATCCGACTCATCAGATACCAGTGGCAAAATGGGCTTGATGTTCCATTCATCGAGATTGTTGTGTCTTATGGCCAGTAAAGTAGCGCGCCGTACGGGATCTGATCGCACTCGTGACTGGGCTTTTGTATAATAGTCCGTTTGCTCTTATAGTGGGAATGGGTCAGCTAGGTTCGTTCTTCTGGGTAATGGGCTCACCGTCCAGGTACACGAATATAGAGTGTACTTTGACTTTGGCCAAGGGAATTATCGTGAGCTGAAGTGGCAGACTCCCACCAACTGGGATACCGCCTCCTGTGGTTTGGACATAGTATTGCAGTTGTCCTTCCCACTGTCGCTGAAAGTCAATCACCTCTACATCCTCTGCGTGGTCATCCTTGGGTGCACAGACGACGATGACCTCTTTTTGTGCGGTCATATTTGATGTGAAAGCGCCAGGACGCTTGACCTCGGCACTGACCTTCCATATCAGTGATCCATGGTCGGCCACCATCGATGACGGCGAGTTATTTGGGATCGTGAAAAATATCGGGTAGGTGTAAGTTCCTACGCTGCTCATTACATCATATTATGGGAGAGATAAGTTAGGAACGCACCTGTAGGGAACATGACCCAGCCATCACCGCTTTGTTCATTCGCACCATCGGCCACCGGAGGCTCAGCAACTCCGATTCGAGGCAGGGGAAGGCTCACGCCATAAGTGTCAACCTGGGCCTTTGCCGTCACCTTTGTCAGCGTCCGACCGCGTTCTTCTTGCTCATCAAACGGGGGCCGAGATCCAGAGCGGGATCGCACACTGTCCTTCACCGCTTCAAAAACATGCACCACTTTTCCAAACGAAAAGCGCGAATGTGATCTTCCCCTGTGGCCCCCTTCTGAACTACGACTGGAAGAGCCGGTCGCAATACGGGATAAGCCATAATACGAGGCGCTGCCGCCACGCATGAGAGGAATGCTCAAATCTTCATTTTCGTCCTCCGGTGCTCCAAAAACGCTAGACGCGCGCGAGAGCGAATCGCGCATCAAGGACCCAGCAGATCCTGGGGACCCATACCGAAAATCTGGTGTTAAGCTGCTTCGGGGAGAACCTAACGTGCATGTTCGCCATTGAGCTGCAAACAGGCGGGAAACGAAACCACTTACTCTGCGGTTCCGAGAATCTCACACTGCTAGCGACAGACTGTGATCTGCTACCTGATGCGGTTGAAACGATATTGAGGAAGGAGTGGTGATCAGCTGAACGATGATCATATGGCGGAGCGGGGTCAGTTGACATGTCACCCCGCAGAGGATGGCCAATTGCCAATTCATCGGAACTCAGCCGCCGCCTGACCCTTGTTGTGACAGGGTCCAGGCTGGTGCTACGGCTGGCGGCGTGGGGATATGGCGGCAGCCAGTAGCCACTGGCAGCTTCGAAGGGACGCGTATCATGCTGCACAGACCCAGTGCCCTCGTGCAGAAACTGCACTCTGGGTCTCGTAGAGGTTGCACGTCGTCCCTGCAACGCGGGATCGGCCTTGAACACCATGGTTGATGTAGAATGGACCTTGTATTGCTCTGTGACGTCAAGGCGGTTAGGTCCGGCGCCTGTGACCTTGGTCGTTAACGACATCATGTACATGTGATGAGCAGCGGCGAAACCTGACCTTGCACGTAGCGGGTGGTTGCTTTAGCATGCAGCTCGAGCTCGATACTCGATACCTTGGTCGGCTT
>JBBPOC010000541.1:0-16069 GCA_038091235.1 Tylopilus rubrobrunneus | reverse complement strand
GTTGCATACCCGATGGCTCAGGTTTCGTTTCGACCGGAACACTGGCTGGACCGGCTTCCGAGCGCGGAGCGTCCTTGGGTGCTTGACTCGAAGTCCCTGGTTCGGGGATGACAGATCCGACAGAGTTGCCTGCACAGAAACGCGTGCGTCTCTGTCAGAATACTAGCAGCTTGGCTTCAGAGACCCACAAGGAACGACGACCGGGACGATCGATCATAGCTATAGCAGCTGGTCCATGCAACTATTCAGTAAAATTGATGATGATATAGGTAACAGCGAAAGAGCAATGTTCCGAAATAATCCCCAAGATCCACAGCCTGAAGCGTCTTGCTTAACCATCGGCGCTGTGACCCGTATGACCACAACAAAACCACGAGGGAACCGAGATCGAACAAGACAGGTAAAATTTGTACGTTGTTCGTCCACCACGTCCACGCTACAGGGAACACATGTGAGACTCGACATGCGACTGCACAAAGTGGACTCTGACCTCGACCTTGCGTTGCACACCCGATGTCTCGGGTTTCGTTTCGACGGGAGCATCGGTCACGGTTGGATGAGCTCCCGAGCGCGGAGCACCCTTGGGAGCTTGGCTCGACGTCCCCGGTTCAGTTGAGCCTTCGGGGGCTGCTGCGACGGCAGTTTTTGGGACGGCTTTCGAGGCATCTTTCTTCTTCTGAATAATGATATTAATAGGCATCACTTCGCAAGTTGAATGAGACGTGACGAGCCTGTGGTCTTCCAGGAGGCCTGACAACTGTCCGCTGAACCAGTTGATCAGATATCCGAGTCTGTGCGCGGACAGTGAGAGAAGACAGTAGGCTCACCTTTAGTTTCTCTGCGGCAGTCATCGTCGAAGGTTGTTCCTTTGAGGGCGTCACTTTCATATGTCGTGTACTAGGTGTCTCTGATGACGTTTGATGTGGTGCCCGATTGCGATCCCGCCTCTGCATCGCTGTTCTGAACCAGCTCCCAAGACTTTGACGTTTCCCCTCCGATGACTGATTAGACATCTCGCCTGCCGACACGACTGGGGGGCCACGAGCGGGCTGCGGTGCATCCTGTGGCATCGCACCAAGGCCCAGGGCCCAGGGATTTTCATCCAATGCTGGAGACGGATGCTGCGACAAACTATTAGCACGGAACAGAGAAAACATGCTTACTGTTTACCTCGTCATAGTCGAATAACGGCGCAGATGTACTCGGTGGTAGTTCAATCTGTTACCTTATCAATGCAGTGTTCCGCGACTGCAAGATCGTCCCTACCTTCAACGAGGCGTTGCCTTCTTGGCCACCAGGCTCTCGCTTCGGAGGATTTCCGTTAGCTGGCTGCTCAACTGCCTGTACACGCGTCGAGATCAACTATTCCTTTTCACTACAGAGTGAGTCTGCTATATTACCTCGGAAGGGCCTTGTTTTGCATCTTGGTTCGACGACCCACCTTCTGATTGAGGACCCGATCGACTTCGACGCTTTTCTTCTCGCACATCTTGAGTCTGAAGATTTCAAAGACATTGGAAAAACCGTTAAAGACGTGGAGACCACTTACATTCTAGGCCCAGGTCCGCGCCGTAGTATGTGGAGATAAATGTTAGCGAATAAATGCTGTTCTCGATCTGAGAACCTGGTACTTGCATTGATACGGACGTACAACTCTGCGAGAATTCCACGGAGGTCCCAGATATTGACTTTCCCTGAGGTGTAGGAACCGGCTGCGAGATAGGTGCCATCAGGCGACAGGGCGATAGATCGGACTTGGTGTTTGTCCTCTATAATGGCTAGTTGGGTGCATGTCGACGTGTCCCAGAAAGATACGAAACGACCAATGCAGGAAGCGATAAACTTGTTGTTTGGAGAGAGAAAAATAGACATGCGATCCGACGGGTCGTCGTTGTCGTGAATGCGCCATTCGGAGAGTTGGGATCCACTGGATGAGTCGAAAGACTTGATTTTACTACCGTCGGATAAGGCAAAGAGCCGCTGGCCATCGATGGACCAGAGTATGGAAGTCAGCGGAGCACGACTAGGGAGTGGGTTATTGATGGTAGTGAGCTGGTCACCATTGAGCGCATTGAAGATGTGAATGGTCGGGTCGCGGGAGGTAGTGGCAAGACGATTTCCGTCCGGAGAGAACTTGATTCCGATCGCAAATCCGCCAAGGTTGAGTGGACCAGCGAGTCGTTCACCGGTCGTGATGTTCCAAATGCTCAGGTTCCCTTTCTCAGTCCCCGTCGCAAACCTGGTCGAGTCCGGCGCAATGTCCACTGCCCACACTGCCTCTCCGCGCTCCACCCCGACCACCTTTTCGCCAAGTTCTGCGTCCAACACGATCGCACCGTCCTTCCTGGTCCCAGTTCCAAATACGACCCACCTCCCATCCCTCGACACAGAAATGGCGCACATTCTGATGTCCGCCTGCCACTTTCCTACAACCTGCCCATCTGCAACCCGCCATCGTTGAATCCCGTCGTCCGTTCCGCTGAAAACATGCGCTCCATCGGGGTGGAATGCGACCGCCCAAACTCGATCAGAGCCGGTTTCAAGAACCACTTTTGCATTCACTTGTCAGCATTATACAAGAACTTCCAAGAACTTCCACGCACCGGGTGCCGTCGAGGACATCCTCACCAATGGTCTGCACGCGTAGAGTTTGAGACGTCAAGGAACGGAGGGTGGGTATGGAGCGGCGTTTCTTCAACCTGTGCCCTTTCATTTAATCTAATTTACAAAGCGCTTCGTGTCTTGGGCGCTGATACTTATTCGGATTCCAGCTATGTACACAGGTTCCAAGGCTTGCTCCAAGGTAGCGCTGCCTTATTGGCTAGACCAAGTAGTCAGTGATGTGGCTCCGGCAAAACAAGCCTCTCGTTGACTCGGAGGACGGGGAGCCCCACTATCAGAGCATCAGACGCGTTGGTGGTTTTGAGAGTCCACAACGACGACAATGTGAGTTCAACCTGGATTTTGAGTAGACTAATTACATTTTATCTGACTGCCCGGAAGCGACTTTGACTATAATGCAGTAATGTAAGCCTGCGACTCGACGAGCTCAGACGCGTCAAGGGAATGATCGACTCGGTGCAGGCCTACCGGACCCTCGATCTTCCGTGAGTTTATTGAATTTGAACAGGTCGTCAACTGGTCAGAATGGTGTGGATGGTCTACGTTTGCCGCAATCATAACCTCGATCATAGAAAAGCTTTCATTGCAGAATATTGCAGGTCACAGCCTTGTCATGACTCTACCAAGTGGTTGTGTGCAACATGAATTGCGTATGTCGCATCGCGGTAATTGTTTTGGGCTGAACATGAGCAATCAGTCCCAATACCCGCAAGCTTCCTTAACCTGACTACTTGTGCAGCGAGAGTTGATTTACTTGATCCTTGGGGTGGCGAGGGCGGGCAGTATGACAATAGTTCCAAGGATGTTTACTGCAACATTCGTCTCTCTCGGCTTTCGAGAAGCGTACGAAGAAGACCCTGACCTTTACTTGATATTATGTCGATGGTCGTAGGTTTCGTTTCGTCGGCAGCACCGGTAGCCTGTAGGCTGCAGGACCCCCTTCTGAACTATGGTTTGGGCCGGTGAAGTGGGTTCGAGAGGCGAGAATGAGTCTGTAGACTCTGTAACCGTGCACTGACCTGAGCAATCAGACATCCATGCCCTGTCAACGAGAATCGGTTCTTTGGGCAGAGCCGCAGAGGACATGGTTGAAGCTTAGAAGACTGCTCGGCTGTTGTTGCAGGTCACCCAAACGAGACCGTAATGCCCACCGCGATACTCTGGTCTATTCAGATCCCGCAGGGTGGTAGGTGCACTGCAGAAAATTGAGATCCTTTGGGCTGTCATTCACAAGAATTGATCCGGACGACGGATTGAGGGAGGACCTAATTTTCCCCTGACATGAGCTGAGCACTAGAGGCCAGATAACGGGAGCGATGGAAGACGATCATCGAGGAAGGGAACCTGATACTAGTACTATTGCTTTGCTTGTGCTAGTTGCTGTAGTGCACGTCATTCACAAACACTCCGCAGTTGTGACCAACACATTCAACACTACAACCACCTAGAGGGTGTTCGCAACGGAGTAAAGTCCGACTCGAAGTTCCTCCAGTCGGAAGTATCGAGGGGTTCGATTTGCTGGTGGGTGTTATGGATCAACATTTCTTCAACGTGCGTCCTTTCATTTAGTCTAATTTATAAAGCGCCCGCCGCTCGTCCAATGGCTTAAATCTATTCCGATCCCATTTAGGCACGGTGCCTCATTGGCTACCAAGTGACACGTGCCCTCTTCGATGAAGAGGAGCCAGAGCGCGGCCATTAGCAGTCTCAGACTGCCAGTGCACATCATATTCAGATGCTAGCTTTAGACGTGCTCCTTTGTTTGATATGGCAAAATGAGTTCGACCTGGATTTGGAGAATAGACTAACTGCCAGTGCATCTCACCCGACCGTATTATGAACGAACGTCAAGTTTAAGAGGTAGTATAGTATTTGAGCTCGTCGAGGTGCAGGGTTACATTATGTGAATATGGTTCGACGCAGGTCCAACGGATACCCGATCTTTCATGGGTCGAGACAAGTCGTCAATTGATTACGAGAGGCCGGTATGGTCTACGCTATTGCCTCAATCACAGGAAACCAACTTTTATCGCAGAGAGTCGTAAGTCACAGCCATACAAGACTGTTCGACCTAATGCCTGTGTAGAATAGCGATCGCGCATGCCGCATCGCGATCCAATCGCTCTAACGGGTCCACACCAACATAATGAGCAGCTCAGTGGGCTCCGTCGTGATGACGGATCATTTATACCAGTGTACCTCACTCACTTGCCTCTTGTGCAGCGAGGGTTGGTTTACTTTACGCTTACCAGGGGTGGCGAGCGACGAGCAGTATGGGAATATGTAGTCCCAGGGATGTTCCCTGCAAAAATCATTGCGTGTCTCAACTTTCGAGCGACCCACAGACTTCTACTTGTGTTGTATATCCGAGGTCTCGTGTTTCGATCCGTCGGCAGCACCGGGAGGGCCGCCTTTTGAATAGGGTACGCTTTCAAGTCGGGTGGTTACCGAGTCGAAGTGGATCTGACTCCTCTCAGGATGACAAATCCGAGAGAGTTGCCTGCACGGAAACGCGTGCGTCTCTCTCAGTAGCAGTTTGGTTTCAGAGACCCACAAGGAACGACGACCGGGACGATCGATCATAGCGATAGCAGCTGGTCCATGCAACTATTCAGTAAAATTGATGGTAACAGCGAAAGAGCAATGTTCCGAAATAATCCCCAAGATCCACAGCCTGAAGCGGCTCGCTCAACCATCGGCGCTGTGACCCGTACGGCTACAGCAAAACCACGAGGGAACCGAGATCGAACAAGACAAGTAAAATTTGTACGTTGTTCGTCCACTACGTCCACGCTACAGAGAACAGATGTGAGACTCGACATGCGACTGCACAAAGTGGACCCTGACCTTGACCTCGCGTTGCACACCCGATGTCTCGGGTTTCGTTTCGACGGGAGCATCAGTTGGATGGGCTCCCGAAAGCGGAACATCCTTGGGCGCTTGGCTCGATGTCCCCGGTTCAGTTGAACCTTCGGGGGCTGCCGCGGGGGCTGTTTTTGGGACGGCTTTCGAGACATCTTTTTTCTTCTGAATAATGATATTAATAGGTCATCACTTCGCAAGTTGAATGAAACGTGACGAGCCTGTGGTCTGCCAGGAGGTCTGACAACTATCCGCTGAGCCAGTTGATCATACATCTGTGCCCAAACGAGAGAAAGCGGTACACTCACCTTTAGCTTCTTTGCGGGGGCCATCGTCGAAGGTTGTTCCTTCGAGGGCGTCGCTGTTGTATGTTGTATACTAGGAGATGTCTCTGACGACGTTTGATGTGGTTCCCGATTGCGATCCCGCCTCTGCACCGCTGTTCTGAACCAGCTCCCAAGACTCTGACGTTGTTTCCCCTCCGATGACTTGGTGTTGCTAGGATTTGCATCGAGATTAGACGTCTCGCCTGCCAACGCGACTGGGGGGGCACGAGCGGGCTGCGGTGCATCCTGTGGCGTTGCACCAGGGTCCAGGGCCCAGGGATTTTCATCCGATGATAGAGACGGGTGCTGCGACAAATTATTAGCACGGAACAAAGAAAACATGCTCACTGCTTACCTCGTCATAGTCGAATAACGGCGCAGGTGTACTCGGCGGTAGCTCAAGCTGTTACCCTGTCAATTTAATGTTCCGCGACGCGCGAGATCGTCCCTACCTCCAACAAAGCGTTGTCTTCTTGGCTACCAGGCTCTTGGTTCGCAGGATTTCTGTTAGTTGGCTGCTCAACTGCCTGTATACGCATCGAGATCAACTCTTCCTTTTCACTACAGAGTGACTCTGCTATCTTACCTTGGAAGGGTCTTGTTTAGCATCATAGTTCGACGACTCCCCTTCTGACTGAGGATCCGGTCGACTTCGAGGCTTTTCTTCTTGCACGTCTTGAGTCTGAAGATTTCAAGGACATTGATAAAACCGTCAGAGACCGGAAATGGAGACCACTCACGTTCTAGGTCCAGGTCCAATAATGATTTTGCGCGCCATAGCATGTGGAGATGCAGGTTAGTGAATGAATGCTGTTTTCGATCTGAGAATCTGGTGCTTACGTTGACATGAACATACAACTCTGGGAGAATCCCATGGAGGTCCCAGATATTGATTTTCCCTGAGGTGTACGAACCGGCTGCGAGATGGCTGCCATCGGGCGACAAGGCGATAGACTGAATCCGGTCATCATCCTCGATAATGGCTAGTTGAGTGTGCGTTGACGTGTCCCAGAAAGAAACGAAACGATCAGCACTGGAAGCGATGAACTTGTTGTCTGGGGAGAGAGCGATGGACCGATTACTGACGTCATTAACATGAATGTGCCATTCGGAGAGTTGGGATCCATTGGATGAGTCGAAGGACTTGATCTTACTATCCATGGATATGACGAAGAGCTGCTGGCCATCGATGGACCAGAGTATGGGAGTCAGCGGAGCGAAGTCAGGGAGTGGGTTGTTGATGGTGATGAGCTGGTCACCATTGAGAGCATTGAAGATGCGAATGGTCGACTCGGAGCCATTGGAGGCAGCGGCAAGACGATTTCCGTCTGGAGAGAATTTGATCCCGATCGCGAATCCGCCAATTTCGAGTGGACCAGCGAGTCGTTTACCGGTCGTGATGTTCCAAATGCTCAGGTTCCCTTTCTCAGTCCCCGTCGCAAACCTGGTCGAGTCTGGCGCAACGTCGACTGCCCACACTGCCACTCCACGCTCCACCTCGACCACCTTTTCGCCAAGTTCTGCATCCACGACGATTGCACCGTCCTTCCTGTTCCCGGTACCGCATACGACCCACTTCCCATCCTTCGACACAGAAACGGCACACAGCTCGATGTCCGCCTGCCATTTCCCTACTTCTTGCCCATCTGCAACTTGCCATCGTCGAATACCGTCGTTGGTTCCGCTGAAAACATGCGCTCCATCGGGGTGAAATGCGACCGTCCATACTTTATCAGAGCCAGTTTCAAGAACCACTTTTGCATTCACTTGTCAGCATTATACAAGAACTTCCAAGAACTTCCACGCACCGGGCGCCGTCAAGGACATCCTCACCGATGATCAAGGAACGGAGAGGTTCGGTTTGCTCGTGGGTATGTTTCTTCAACGTGTCCTTTCATTTAATCCAATTTACAAAGCGCCTCGTGTCTTGGGCGCTGATACTTATTCGGATTCCAGTTACATACTAGGCTCCAAGTTATTCACAGACACTCCACTTTACAGTTGTCATTTGCAGACCCAGACATATTCTACCTGATTCAAACATCAGCAAGGGGAGCGAGACGTGAGCCTGTCAGAGTTGCCAACGACGACCCCATTGGCGCGGGTGGTAGCAGTGCTGAACGTGTTGGTCGGTCTCTGCTATCCCTTGTCGTTCGCTTGTGTCGCTTCTGCCAGTCCACTGGCCGCATCGCACTCGCACTCCGTCCTTGGTCTGCCTGGCTGTGGAAGTCGCTCTTGACTTTTGCCGCGCGTCATCGAAGCCAGTCACGAATTCGATTGCATGCCAGCGATGCCCCCGGGCCCCTCGTGGGTAGCAACCCTGAGACCGTGCCAGGAGAGCGCACGAATGGGGGTCCAGCTCAAGCAGACCTACCAGACCGGCAGGGTGCAACACACCCACTGACGCCTGCCATCGACTGGGAGAAGATGTTATCAAGACTCCGGGAACGCATTCCAAACCGTCCAATGGAACATAAGCTCATCCCTGGGAGGCCGGAATCTGGATCGCACCGCTACAAGACCAGGACGGCAACTGAGTAAGGACGTGCTCGATACCTCTTCTGGTCATCCAAAGCCTCTTTAACTTGAGGTCCCGATTGGGCAGAAGACACTCTTGTCGTCGTGAGTCCACTTTCTTTAGGGTTGCGCTACTCCCTCAGAGCTTTTCCGCATACGCTACCTTCACTTTCGCAAGGCAGTGGATGGATACGCCACGTTCATCCTGAAGGTGTTGTTCTATTTTACCACGAAGAATTTGTATGTCTGTCTTGATTCACATGACAACCCATTACAGACTGTTTTCAAGCGCATATTCACAGAGAACAATATCAGGGACCCCGAAGAAGAAAGAAAAATATTTGCTTGTGCCGCGAAACTCGTTCAACAAGCGATCGAGGCAAAGGATGTCGTTATCCTGGATGACCTCACGCATATTGTCCTCAACGTGGACGATAACGGTGACTGGCACTACTATTTCGTCGACCATACAAATCGCCTTCTTTTCTGGGTGGATGCAGTTGTGGCGTGGGAGATCAGTAGTGGCTTGCAAAGGATCGGTGGGCTTGATCATCTAAGTACGTCCCATGCAATATTGGTAACACTTGCTAACAATCACCCAGAATATAATATTGAGGCCTATTACTGGTATGCGCTCTCCATGGGTCTTTCCGGTACGTCTGTATCTATCGTCTTCCAATTCTGGTATTGATTGAATCTTGAGTGTGCCATATATGACATGAAATAAAGGACACACTGTGAATACTATCCCCAGGGTTGTGTCCTTCCTGCACAAGCTTTTGAGTACCTTAGGCGGATACTGAATTACGCCAAGATCGGTACGTCCCTTTTGTGATACATATCGTGTTCTTGACGAGCTACCAGACGCGCTAACTTCTAATTCCTCGTTGAGCCCGTGTGGACAAGATGAGCTTGCTGCAATGCTGGGCTTCTCGACTCGCTCAAGGGTAAGTCCTACGCACTACCTTTTCCCCACCTTGCTGACTCTCTGCCAAGATGTCAGCGGGATTTCTGATCCATACAGTGTCTGGACCATTGGTATGACCGTGCTCAGGCTTCCTTCCATCATCTGCTGATATCGCGTGAAGCTCGATTAATGGCGTTATTTAGTGAATCGTCTTACATCCCCGATGAACTGCTTTTCCTTGAACACCAGACTAGCCTTCGACCAGTTCTTGAACTTTTATGGTCAGGCGTGCGCGCGTTTGAGCGCAGACAGCGCATTGTTCGGGAAAATGGACTGGAATCGCAAATATTGGTTCAGAATCATCAATGTGTTTCTCCTTAGATCACCGAACGAGCATGCGCTCCGTTTGCAACGCGTCTGGGTGGATGGCATGGTCATCCAATCGCGCTGGAAGGACTTTATCAACAGGCTTACAACCGAGTTGAACGGGTACACCATACTCGTGGGTTTTCCTGGGTCCTACCTTGCCGGATATCTCATTGTTCGCAGCCCACAGTCATGCTCGCAGTCAACTTTAGCTTCTTGGCTGTTCCTGGGGTCATCACCACAGGGCTACCGCAGGAACGATTCAAATCATCATTTATCGCTCCATCGTATCGACGATCGCGTGCATCGTGTTCTCGGTTTGTTGAATGTCTACTCGAATCCGCGATTGTTGATCGTGTGGAATGCGGTGCGTCCGTACGACCGAGGCCTGGCATGTTCGGGTTGACCCATATGCACGGACAGCTAAAAGCGATGCGGAGGCTCAGCCAAAGAAACATGGGCATGGCAGGGCTCGCCATCACGCAGTCTCCCGATCGCTGCCCTCATCTGGTCGTACGTCGTTTGCACCTGGTTCTCGTACCCGTGTTTACTCACGTTGACGTCGACGATTCCCAGCATCATGCTCTTCTCTGTGACCCTTGCAGTGCAAATTTTTGGTCCGAAGGAACATGCGACGGTTTCGGCGCTCAGCGTCGAGTGTTTTGTCATTGTGATGCTCGTGGGCATGAGCGTGAGCGTGATGTCGGGGTTCCCCAAGAACGACGGGATGACATCTTGGATGCCCCTTCGGAGAAGGGCACTCGGCCTCGGCGCGACATCGAGGAGGGCGCGGGACGACCGTTGCGCACTTTTACGATGCGTTTGATGACTCAGTGATGGGATCGGATGAGGTTTGGGCACGGGTTTCCGATAATGCCATTGACAGAAATGCAAACCCCTCCAGTAATTCCTCGCTTTCTATGATATATAATTTATGTATGTATTGGATACATGTACTCTCGTATAGTGTACAATAAATGGTGTTCACAACGGAGTAAAGTCCGACTCGAAGTTCCTCCGGTCGGAAGTATCATAAGAATCATTTTGGTCACGGTGGCGATCCGTTATTTCAATCCGGTGCAACGTCTATTCCCGTCTGCTTCACTACCTCTTGCACATCTGCGACGTGCCATCGCTGAATCCCATCGTTCGTTCCGCTGAAAATATGCGCTCCATCGAGGTGGAATGCGACCGTTAACACCTTCCCAGAGCCGGTTTCAAGAGCCACTTCTGTGTTCACTTTTCAGCATGGTACAAGAACTTCCACGCACCGGGCGCGCCGTCGACACCAATGGTCTACACACGTAGAGTTTGAGACGTCAAGGAACGGAGCGGTTCGGTTCGCCCGTGGGTATGGAGCAACGTTTTTTCAGCATGCGTCCATTCATTTGATCTAATTTACAAAGCTCCCGGGCCGCCTGTCTTAGGCGCCAATAGCTTATTTGGATCCCATTTAGGCGCGATGTAGTGCCTCATTGGCTACGAAGTGGCACGTGTCCTCTTTGATGAACGGGAGCCAGAGAATATCATACTCAGATCGACACTGCTAGCTTTAGGCGCGCTCCTCAGTTTGATACGGCAAGGTAAGTCCGACCTGTCAATGGACTTGCAGAACAGACTCACTGCCAGTGCATCTCACCCGACCGTACGAACGTCAAGTTTGAGAGGCATAGGTGGTGCTGACGATGTCGCAAGCTCAATGTAACTCTGCACCTCGACGAGCTCAGACACGTCAAGCGAATACGATTTCACGATTCGACGCAGGTCCAGCGGATCCCCGGTCTTTCATGGGTCGAGACAAGTCGTCAACTGGTTATGAGAGGCCGGTATGGTCTACATATACTGCGCCGTTGCTTCAATCCCACGAAACCAACTTTTATCGCAGAAAGTTGTAAGTCACAGCCATAAGAGACTGCTTGACCTGATGCCTGTGTAGAATAGAAATCGCGCATGCCACATCACGATCCGATCACTAACAGCAACATAACATACGCTTTCAAGTCGGGCGGTTACCTGTACGGAAACGCACGCATCTCTCTGAGTAGCAGCTTGGTTTCAGAGGCCCACGAGGAACGACGACAGGGATGATCGATGATTGATGACATCTTAGTAGCTATAGCAGCTGGTCCATGCAACTAGTCAATAGTCAGTCGCTAGCCAGATACACCGAATGAGAATTTGTCAATATGCAGTAAAATGGATAGTGATATATGGGTAACAGCAAAAGAGCAATGTTCCGAAATAATGTCCAAGATCCACAGCCTGAAGCGACTCACTTAACCGTTGGCGCTGTGACCCGTGCGGCCACAGCAAAACCACGGGGGAGCCGAGATCGAACAAAACAAGTAGAAATTGTACGTCGTTCGTCCATCACGCTAGAGCGAACATATATGAGACTCAACATGCGACTGCACGAGGTGGGCCCTGACCTCAACCTCGCGTTGCACACCCAATGTATCGGGTTTCGTTTCGACGGGAGCATCGGTTGGATGGGCTCCCGAGCGCGGAGCGTCATTGGGCACTTGCCTTGATGTCCCCGGTTCGGTTGAACCTTCGGGGGCGGCTGCGGGGGCAGCTTTGGAGACGGCTTTGGAGACATCTTTTTTCTTCTGAATAATGATATCAATAAGTCATCACTTCGCAAGTTGAATGAAACGTGACGAGCCTGTGGTCTGCCAGGAGGTCTGACGACCATCCGCTGAACCAGTTGATTATACATCTATGCCCAAAAAACGTGAGAAAGCGGTACACTCACCTTTAGCTTCTTTGTGGGGGCCATTGTCGAAGGTTGTTCCTTCGAGGGCGTCGCTGTTGTATGTTGTATACTAGGAGGTGTTTCTGATGACGTTCGATGTGGTGCCCGATTGCGATCCCGCCTCTGCATCGCTGCTCTGAACCAGCTCCCAAGACTCTGACGTTGTTTCCCCTCCGATGACTTGGTGTTGCTAGGATTTGCCTCGAGATTAGACGTCTCGCCTGCCAACGCGACTGGGGGGCCACGAGCGGGCTGCGGTGCATCCTGTGGCATTGCACCAGGGCCCAGGGCCCAGGGATTTTCATCCGATGCTGGAGACGGATGCTGCGACAAGCTATTAGCACGGAACAGAGAAAACATGCTTACTGTTTACCTCGTCATAGTCGAATAACGGCGCAGATGTACTCGGCGGTAGTTCAATCTGTTACCTTATCAATGCAGCGTTCCGCGACTGCGAGATCGTCCCTACCTGGTCCGGTCCACTTCGAGGCTTTTCTTCTCGCACGTTTTGAGTCTGAAGGTGTCAGGGGTATTGATGAAACCGCCGAAGACTAGAGGTGGAGACCACTTACGTTCTAGGCCCAGGTCCAACAGTGATTTTGCGCGCCGTAGTATGTGGAGATACAGGTTAGTGAATAAATGCTGCTCTCGATCTGAGAATCTGGTACTTACATTGATACGGACATACGACTCTGGAAGAATCCCACGGAGGTCCCAGATGTTGATTTTCCGTGAGGAACTGGCTGCGAGATGGGTGCCATCAGGTGACAGGGCGATAGACCGGACTGTGTGTTTGTCCTCTATAATGGCTAGTTGGGTGTGTGTCGACGTGTCCCAGAAAGAAACGAAACGACCAGCGCAGGAAGCAATAAACTTGTTGTCTAGAGAGAGAGAGATAGACATGAGATCCAAGTCGTACCAGTGGCTGTCGCGAATGCGCCATTCGGAGAGTTGGGATCCATTGGATGGGTCGAAAGACATGATTTTACTATCGTCGGATATGACAAAGAGCTGTTGGCTATCGATGGACCAGAGTATGGGAGTCAGTGGAGCGAGGTTAGGGAGTGGGTTGTTGATGGTGATGAGCTGGTCACCATTGAAAGCGTTGAAGATGCGAATGGCCGGGCGCTGGGAGAAGGCGCTGGGAGTGACAGTGGCAAGACGATTTCCGTCCGGAGAGAATTTGACCCCGGGCCCGATCGCGAGTCTTTCAAGTTGGAGTGGACCAGCGAGTTGTGCACCGGTCGTAATGTTCCAAATGCTCACGTTCCCTCCCTCGGTCCCCGTCGCAAACCTGGTCGAGTCTGGGGCAACGTCAACTGCCCAAACATTCTCTCCGCGCTCCACCTCGACCACCTTTCCGCCAAGTTCTGCGTCCACGACGATTGCACCGTCCTTCCTGTTCCCGGTTCCACATACGACCCACTTCCCATCCCTCGACACGGAAACGGTGCACAAGCTGATGTACGCTTGCCACTTTCCTACAACTTGCCCATCTGCAATTTGCCATCGTTGAATCCCGTCGCTCGTTCCGCTGAAAACATGGGCCCCATCGGGGTGAAACGCGACCGTCCAAACTCGATTAGAGCCGGTTTCAAGAACCACTTTTGTATTCACTTGTCAGCACTGTGCAAGAACTTCCAAGAACTTCCACGCACCGGGTGCCGTCGAGGACATCCTCACCAATGGTCTGCACGCGTAGAGTTTGAGACGTCAAGGAACGGAAGGTGGGCGTTTCTTCAACGTGTGTCCTTTCATTAATCTAGTTTAGTACCAAGCGCCTCGTGTCTTGGGCGCTGATACTTATTCGGATTCCAGTTACACAGGTTCCGAGGCTTGCTCCAAGGTAGCGCTGCCTTATTATTGGCTAGACCAAGTAGTCAGTGACGGGCACTGGCGAAATGAGCCCTCGTTGAGGACGGGGAGCCCCACTACCGGAGCATCAGACGCGTTGCTGATTTTGAGAGTCCACAACGACGACAACGTGAGTTCGACCTGGATTTTGAGTGGACTAATTACATTTTATCTGACTGTCCGGAAGCGACTTTGAGGCCGACTATAATGCAGTAATGTAAGCCTGCGACTCGACGAGCTCAGACGTGTCAAGGGAATGATCATGATCGACTCGGTGCAGGTCCACCGGACTCTCTATCTTCCGTGAATGAGTCTATTAAATTTGAACGGGTCGTCAACTGGTCAGAACGGTGTGGATGGTCTACGTTTGCCGCAATCATAACCTCGATCATAGAAAAGCTTTCATTGCGGAGTATTGCAGATCATAGCCTTGTCATGACTCCACCAAGTGGTTGGGTGCAATCTGAATTGCGTATATCGCATCGCGGCCCGAACGAGCTATTACGAGCTGAACATGAGCAACCAGTCCCATCCAGATCAATACCCGCAATCTTCCTTAACCCGACTACTTGTGCAGCGGGAGTTGGTTTACTTGATCCTTGGGGTGGCGAGGAGGGCGGTACGACAATAATTCCAAGGATATTCACTGCAACATTCGTCTGTCTCTCAGCTTTCGAGAGGCGCGCGAAGAAGACCCTGACCTTTACTTGATATTGTGTCCAACTGTCCATGGTCATAGGTTTCGTTTCGTCGGCAGCACCGGTAGGTTGCAGGACCACCTTCTAAACAGGGTATGGTTCCGGTCGATGAAGCGGGTCCGAGAGGCAAGAACGAGTCCGTAGACTCTACAACCGTGCACTGACCTGAGCGATCAGACATCCATGCCCTGTCAACGAAAATTTGTCCTTTGGGCAGAGAAGCTTGGAAGACTGCTCGACTGTTGTTGCAGGTCACCCGAGCGAGAGCGTAATGCCCACCGCGATACCTTGGTCTATCTAGATCCCGCAGGTTGACATTCTTTGGGCCGTTATTCACAAGAATTGATCCGGACGACGGATTGGGGGAATGTAAAATTTCCCTAACATGAGCTGAGCACCAGAAGGCCACAACGAGAGCGATGGAAGACCATCATCGAGGAAGGGAACCTGAATCGATGGAGTAACGTCGCCTAGTGGTTGACGAACGTTCAAGTTGCTGTAGTCCGCAGTGTGAGTCTGTGACCAACACATTCTACACTACAACCACCCGCGCCAATGGGGTCGTCGCTGGCAACTCTGACGGACTCACGTCTCGCTCGGTCCCTGCTATCCCTTGTCGTTCGCTTGTGTCGCTTCTGCCAGTCCACTGGCCGCATTGCACTCGCGCTCCGTTCTTGGTCTGCCTGGCTGTGGAGGTCGCTCTTGACTTTTGCAGCACGTCATCGAAGCCAGTCACGGATTCGATTGCATGCCAGCGATGCTCCCGGGCCCCTCGTGGGTAGCAACCCCGAGGCCGTGCCGGGAGAGCGTACAAATGGGGGTCCAGCTCAAGCATACTTGCCAGACCGGCAGGGTACAACACCCCCACCAATGCCTGCCATCGACTGGGAGAAAATGTTATCAAGACTCCGGGAACGCATTCCAAACCGTCCGATGGAACATGATCTCATCCCTGCGACGCCCGAATCTGGGTCACAGCGCTACAAGACCAGGACGGCAACTGAGTAGGCACATATGCTCTATACCTCTTCGCTCTACGTTCACCTGGTCATCCAAAGCCTCTCTACCCCCGATGAACTTGAGGTCCCAATTGGGCAGAAGACACTCTTGTCATCGTGAGTCCGCTTCTTTTGAGTTGCGCTACTCTCTCAGAGCTTTTCCG
>JBBPOC010000540.1:0-16069 GCA_038091235.1 Tylopilus rubrobrunneus | reverse complement strand
TCTTATCTCGCTTGTCGGAGTGGCCACAGACTCTGAGGTGAGGCTTTAAATCCCGAGGGATTCCGCGTGCTGGTCTTAAACGGGCTACTCAGATAGCTTGTTCCATCATCACTTGCAACGAGTGGCAAAACGAGTCCAGTACAAGTTTGTGGATGTATTAGGATATCTCCTTCACAATCTAGCGACCATATATAAGAATTGAAGCAGTCTTTCCCTGACATTCATTAAGTTGTATATTATCAAATGCATCTCTCTCTTTGATGATGTTACCTGAGTTGCGTTGCCCATCATGAAACCATACAGTGTTATTATTGTCAAACATTCTCATTACAAAATGGTTGTCTCCAAAATAAATAATGCCTTTTAGATTTAAAATTGTGTTCCGGGTATTTTTTAGCATTTTAACTTTTGATGAGATAACAAACTGAGATGATAGAGATGAAATATCAAAGGTTATAAGCTGGGGCACTTTTGGAAGATGAATAGATTTGTCCAAGGTAGTGTGACATATATGGCAACTTGGAGGGTTTTCAATCTCTAATAAGGCTTTAATCCATTCTGCAGATGAATCACCTGTTCCTGGAAGAATGTCAAAATGTATTGAGTAGCCATGATCAATTACCAATGTTGAGTGACAATCAGGGCATGTTAACCAGCCAGGAGGAATTTGTTCAATAAGCAAAGTACGTAGAAGTTCATTGACACTAGCAAAGTTAGGACCTAATGGAAACAAAGCAGCATTGGATTCATTAAGGGTTTTTCTAACATTATCACGTGTATTTTCAAAGTTTGACTTATATTGTCTAACATCTTGAAAACCTTTGACAAGTTTCTGCATATGAAGAGATTGCGTTCTGAAAACCTTGTTCCAATACTTGGGAAGTTGAAACCAGATTCCAAATAATAGTGTAAACACTGAATCATATGCACAACTCCAGTCAGAACTATTCCATTTTAAAGTCACTTTGTCCATAGAGTCAATGTTGCTACCCATACTATTATGAATTGCTTCATAAGATATTTTTTTGCTACCACTTGCTATGTGATGGTTGTGTGTAACAGTAGAAGTATCAGTTGATTTCTTAGATCTGTCTACTAATCTCCATTCAATTCCTATATCTTCATGAACAAGGGGATCTGCCAATGACCAAGCAAGTGAGAAATGAATAGACATAGGGTTATAGCCTTTACCTTTCCAATCACGATAATTGTTGATCAAACTATTTCTAGTATGACCAATAACATTTGAAGGAAGCATGTTATTAAATCTAACCAAGGTTATCTCATTCAAAAGTTCAAGTTCTCTGAATTCTTTACGTAACCATCCTGATAAGCCACCTGTTATTTTACTTATATCAAAACCTTGAATAATGGCAGTTCCATTGGCAGATGAACTTCTAGAGAGAGCTGTATAGTAAGACTGGTGTGACTGACAATGACTTAAGTCAACAACATTGTAAGGACGTGTTTTGCCTTGTGAAGCATAGTCAGTCATTGCAAAATTAGGAAGAACATGAACTTGTCTACGTCTTATTTTGATTTCGTAATCACTAGGTAATGTGCAACATATATCTTTATAAGCATATGATATAGGTACAATATTTGAAGGAAGATTCTCTATTTTGATAGGTACTGCAGGATTATGTAACATAACAAATAATGTTTCTAACATTTGTTGACCATGATTTCCAATAGTAGTGGTCCAACCAACAACAATGCCTTCTTGTCCATTTGTAATGCATAACTCAGTAGCATCATTATGTTTAATAATTACAGGCATTCCAAGACATAGGCGTAGACAGCTTGCAAAGTGTTCTGATGTGTGTGGTGCACAGTTCCAGAGAATTTGTTGTTCATCAAGTTTAATGTATGTAATACTTCTATCATTGCTTTTGCCTTTACTTGTGACTTTGAACACATTGGAATCAGAAATTAACATGTCTTCACTATAGAAATATGACAATGTTTGATTTGTATCTTTTGCAAATCGTTCACATCCTAGTTCATTGATCCTGTCTTTCTGAGAGTTCCAAGCCGTTATTATGGAAACATTTCGAAATTCATTGGATACCAATGATGGATATCCAATAAGTGGCTTTACAATTCGAGATTGAAGACATTCAATGTCATCAAAGGTGCAACTTTTATAGCGCATGTTTTCTAGAGCTAGCCGAAATCTACAGTCTTCGTTTGATTGACCTATTAGTCTCATGTTCTTTTTTAGAATTACTACAGTAGTTATCTGATGCCATAAAGCCTTGCCAATAGCAGATTCTTGATCATGATGTGTAAGACCTGCAGTCAACCCATTACCAACACAACCACTATAGAGAGCACGACTCTCACCTCCTAACACAGGTGGTAGTTGTGCAAAATCACCAGCAAAAATGAAATTTTTTCCACCAAAAGGTACATCAGGCATATTACAAGCCTTTGCAAGTTGTGCAGATATTTTGTACAAGTCATGACAAGATAGCATTGATACTTCATCAAGAAAAATATATCTAACACCTGTTAGATTTTCTTTTATTGAAGCCAAAGAAGCAAACGATGAACAATTTTTCTCATTGATACCCAACACAGAGTGATATGTGGATCCACCAATATTTGCTGCAGCAGAACCTGTAGGTGCCAACAATAAAAATAGTGATGCTTTTCTTAATTTAACAAAAAACAAATTTAATGCATTAATCACTTGTGATTTTCCTGTTCCTCCCATTCCACCCAAGTACATTTTCAATTGTTCTTGAGATTCAGATAACATATGCTGAGCAACAATTCGAAAAGCTCTTTCTTGTTCAGTATTTAGCATGTATCTCACAATGATATCTTGTAGTATATTGTTGTGAATGAAGTTTACATAAACAAACTTGTTTGTTAAGTATTCATTCCCTATGACCTTGACGTCATCTTTTATATGACTTTCTTTGGAAATTGTGTTGATAACATCCTCAACACCATTGGAATTCATTGTCAGATCATGTTTTTTGATTACAAGCAACTTTTGTCGCTCTTCGTTTACTTTAGCTTTCCATTGACTTGCATCCCATGACAATGTTGGCTGAATCCTTTTAGGTATCTTTGCTATTTGCTCATTACTTGAAAGCTCATTTAACCAGCCTGCAGATAGCATTATTTGTTCAATGACACCTTGGTCATACTCCCACTTGGCTGTTTTTTTACCAATAGAGTCAGTTGTCCACATGTTAGGATCTATGCCAATGTCAATAACATTATCCTTTTCAACTTCATCCATAATTTTCTCAGGCAGCATAGTGTTGGCACTGAACTGAAAGCTCAATTCTCTGGCCTTTTTGTGCCGTTGCAATGAAAAGTCATCACGTGCATCAAGACACTCATATTTCACAGTCATGTTTTTCATAATACTTGAGTGATGTGTGTTAAAATTGTAAGCAGAAAATGCATCATGCCATAGTTGTGTCTTAGTTTTTAAATCATAACCAGAACGCCATGGTTTGAAAAATGTCAGCATAGTCATGCAATAGAATTCATGGTCTCCTTTATCTGCACGAGGTAAAGATGCTCCAATGAAGTTGGGAACATAAGTGCACTTTTCAGAGCGACGAGAAACAGCATGTGAATGAAACATTGGATGTTCTTGAAGGAAAAAAATTAGCTTTTTGTTTTTTTTCGATATCTGGTTTGTTAATAAAGCAGTTCGTTGTTTCTTAGATACTGTTACACGTTCAAACTGACCAATCCAATCATACAGACATAAATGATTATGTTCTTCAGGTCTAAAGATGTAGTCAAAAGTGACACTCACCCCCACAATTCTGTTTTTTGATCTGCTTAGTATTAATGAATCTGCATCAGCATCTGTGTCAATATTTAGATCACTATTCCACACCTTCTTTACTTCATTCACATAGGAAGTCCAATAAAAGGGCACAAAATCATGACTTGTGTAATGATCAGGATGTTGTAAGAGGTACAAGGATGCCATTGGAGCACCAATTTCCAGCTTAGATGTCAGAGTGTTAACAATTTGTGTCATTATTTTCCTTGTGTTTTCATGACGTTCAATTGTACCTCCTAACAATACAGAATTTCGTTGAAACACACTTTGAATAGTATCAAACACAACATATGTTTTCAATGGTGACTTGCTAATGTAATCAGAAATATATGCTACTACAGCCTTCACAGCAGTTCCTGACATTAAGCTTGTCACATCAGTATTGCAGCGAAAAAGATAAGTTACAAGGGAAGTGAAAGAATTCATCATACTCTCACCCTTTTTAAGATGCAAGTAGCCTGTGTCATTATCAACATATGTGATAGGAAATGTTGGGCGTGGAAATCGTGCCTTGCAAACCCCTAGCTTGTTTGATTTACAACCGATTGAAGGCTGAAAATCTTTAGAAGTAGTTGAATGCTTGGTAGATGAACCTGTACACACATGAACATTTGTACGCAATAAAATATCATCTGTTTCTACCAAAAAAGAATTTTCCCATTTTCTATATGATTTACATAGATCACAATTGCATGCTGATGCAGCATTTTGATTACATCGAAAAGGTGGTGAGCATGGTAGACATTCTGTTGGATTGTTATATGAGTGATGAATTTCAGCTTCGTTCACTCTACATTTCACAGTTTCAATTGACCCTGTGGATAATTCACCTTGGTGACAACCTTCCAAATAATGTACTAAAAGAGTCTGGAAGTTGGATGATGGATCCATTATTAACTCACGTAACTGTTGAGGAGAAAAACTCCCACTAATCCAGATAATCATATGAAGATGCAAAGTTAGTCTTCCTTGTTGTTCAACTGTTCCATAGTATGCATCGGTCTTGCCATAAAAACCTCGATGATACTGTGAATCAACACCACTGTCAGAGTTCAATGAACAACCTAAAACATGTTTGATAAACATAGTCACCATGAAATGAAAAAAACGAGCACCTGCAACAGGATTACTAGATACAAGACGTCTTCGGATAGATTGAGAAAGTATTTCAGGATAGAATCGCTCTTTTGTATCAGCATAGTAAAGACATATGGGATGTTTTTCATCTGATGGAGATAGAGTAATATACCATGAAGGAGCACCTTTCATTGTAATCAGTGACCAAATCTCATTACGCATATGACGTTTTGAGGTTAAAGACCCTTTTACATCTTTTCCAATAATATCTAAATCACGCATAAGCTGAAAGCATTCTTTTTCACTTTCCGTTACAGGAGAAACGATTAGTCCTGACTGCAGTCTCTTCACAATGTCATTCAGAGTGTCGAAATTCATAGAAAACAATCTATCAGTTATGGATGAGAACATGTTTTTCTTTGTCATTAGAAAGCCACTTGTAGTAGCAGCCTTTATTTGCTCATGATTGAAAGCAATCAATGCAAATGTTTCATCCTTTTGAAAACGCTTATCAAAGTACATGAGCATATGACGTTTCCGCATGGTGTCTGACACTTTTCCTTTGTGAGAGTCTAGACTCAAACCACCCAATCCATAAGGAAATAGCCAAGGAAAAATCATAGGGTAAAGTCTAGGATTATTCCAAAGAGATTCAGGTTCTGATTTTCTTCCAATTGCTAATGCCTTACCACCTTGACACAAGTGTTGTAAAGCTAAAGCTTTTAAGGCATGCAAAGGTAAGTCAGTATAATCATTTCCTGTAATCCCATGAACACTTAATGGACAGATTCCTTCATTAGTTCCATCATCAACCCCTAGATCATTAGTAGCACGTGCTTCAATAGGACGCTCACCAGAAGAAAGACGGTAGTCGGTAACAATAGGTGGTATTTGTTCAGGATATGCTGCAAGATTGTCCAATGCAATTTCAAGGTCAAAGTAATCAGAATGATTTAACCTCAACCAGCATAAAGCATCATAAACTTTTTTACGACGTACAAGCATAGGAGTTCGTTTGAAATCCTCTTCAGTAGGTGGTGCTGGGCCTGTAAAAATGAAAGCTATCACATCATCAAGCTCAGAAGGAGGAGGAGGAAGAGCAGCATAGATCTTCTGAGAAGGATGTTGAAAAGATATTACATTAGCTACCATTTTACGTGAACCTGAACTAAGCACTTTAACAATACATCGATTATGTCGTACTCTAGAAATCAACAACTTTTCAATATATGTTAAGTTGTTGAGCTGCGAAGGTATATTGCCATACCACATATTGTTTGCTAATGCAAGCGTAGGACAAGTTTTACGTTGCAAAAGTTTCCAGCATGCAACACAAACATGTGAACAATTTGGTGCCATAATAGGACCTTTGAGATTATCATGTGGATCTGATGGTTGTAATCGTTCTTTTTTGGTCACATGTTCATCATCACGTGTCAATAAACGTAAATGCTCACAGGTTAATGCATTAACATGTATTGGAAGTTTAGTTATCGCAGTTAGCTGGCCACAAACTGCACAACCTTCCTCAGATAGTGAACGCTCTGATATGTCTATACAAAAATTACGTATGATACTGTCACGCAATTTTTTAGAAGGAGAAGAAGGAGGAAAAGAGTATCCTGTAGACTGGCTTGGTTGACAGTGAATGTCCCTGTTACAAACACGCTTAGAACAAGTCTGAGTGTTAGTAGAGGTTGGACTAAATGTAGACACAAACTTAGTACACCAAGCATCAGTCAACATTAACTGACATCCAAGCTCAGTTAATCTAGAGGAAGTTGACCGTTGCGGCACAAAGACACCACATGTACGCAAAATACCCTTTATTATATAATTAGGCATTTTGAGTGCCAAGATGTCAAGAGGAACACGTGCAATGACATTGACAGTTGTCCTATTAGTTTTTGACAACATTGAAGAATATAGACTGGCTACTGACACAAAGTCTTCAAACTGGTAAGTGCTATCATTATTCAGCTTATTACCATCCAAGTTGTCAAGCTCAATGATGAATGGTCTCAATTCAGATGCTGAAAAGTAGCTGGTAGCTCTCTTTCTTTTAACACCACCACCAACCTGTTTTTGATGTATAAACGAATGAGCAATATGAAACATATAGTTTATTAAACCATGTAATCCCAGTGATGAAGGGAACAGTGGACATCCATCAGATATGCTCAGGATGCAAGTAGGAAAAATGAGAAGAAATGTAAGATTTCTAAGCATGACAAGATAGTCATGCTTATAAGAGAGGGAGCGACAACATTGTAGATTAACATGTGCCACAAGATAAGATACATACATACATGTAGGCACAAGTATAGACTTCGACCCATAAAATGAGAACAGACAAGCATTAGTGAACACTGATGAATTGAGAGAAAAAGGTGCAGTACGACACAGGACAGGATTCCATTCAACCAAAGTACTTTCATACGTTGTACAATATTCTCCGAATGGAGCTTTCATAGATATAGATATACCGTCATTCAACGGCAGTATGAATATTATACCCTGATAGGCCCGAGTTGGGATAGCCTCTTGGATCTGATGTGGATAAGATGACGCCCAATCTGTGAGGTTCAAAATACGAGTAATGATTGTCATACACGAAGATGAGGCAGTTGATGTCATTTCGGAACATAACCTGGAAGTTGAACGCGTGTGAACACATGTCGACCCCATTACCATCATACCACACGTTACGTGACGGGAAGAGATTGATCTGTATACTAGACTCGGAGGAGCCTGGTCGAGATGACTCAGCTTGGAATCCATTGCATACAGGCTGAAAAGGCGATAGAAACATGGGCAAGCGACGGACTGAGAAACGTTAGCATCCCTAGACATAAGAAAAAGAATACATGGATACGTAACTTCAGAGGGCAGTGACTGTAACTGTTTCGACAACTCAGGCTGAACGAAACCAGTTATTGTGCCATGAACAAAGATGGCATTGGTAGGACAAATGCTGGGATAACACTGGCAGAGAGTGATCCGCCGGCGCGTATATTTTAGTATGAATGGAACACGCACAGGATGTGTAAGCTTGGACAACGACTCGCGAGTGGAAAACGAGGAAAGAACAGAGTAGCGCTCATTTGATGTTACAAGGTTTTCATGTTGATTCACTGGCAGATATGGTTCGATATGGGTTGAACGGGTCGGTTTCGGGTAGACTTGCAGAAGTTCATCGACTTTTTCAATGCTGGCAGGATGTCCACCAACATAGAATGTGGTCAGTACAAGCATCGCGAACAGAAGGCATATGAAAAAGGATACACGCGAGACGGAAATCATTTTGGTGATGAGCCGACAAGATAAAGTAAGGCAGGAGAATGAAATGGATGTCGTTCGTCACGGTGGTGGTAAGACTCGGAGTCACAAAGTTGATGTGACCAACGAAGAACACGGCTGATGCATCAGTCACGCACATGCCATTTAAGGTTATAACGACAATAGACTCGGTGTACATCCTAAGCTACCTACTTAGTACACATTGCCTCCTTCGTGTGCACCAGGTGGATGTCAACAATATATGTATGAGAATCCTTGAGCAGTCTCTGCCATTTGACAAAGCAGGACAACGAGAGGCAGCGTCGAAATGTAGGGCGAGGGTGAATTGAAAGCAGGAACTTGAAGAGAGAAAGGTCAGTGCGGACAAGGTCAACGTACATTGTAGAGGAGTGCACTCACTTGAGTAAACACAAAAACGTCCCCAACGACATAAGAAGTGACACGCAATACTGCCCAACACCATACTCAGACCCGATAATCCGCTCTCAACAAAGTGAAACAACATGCAAGTGACGCGCAACACTGCGCAACACAGCGTGACACGATAGTCGGGCCTGTTGTCAAACACGGAGCTTCGTGAGCGTACCAGATCGACTTCCAGACGATCCATATGATCCAGGTGATGAAACGGCCACAGCAGGCATTCCTCGGAGCATCAGGGGAGGCCATAGGTGATTCAGCAATAAGTGCGACAACTTGAATGAAATGGACGCACCGTATTTCCAGCGGTATACTATGACAGGAGGCAGAATGGGTGACCAGACGAAGTTGGAATCCGATGAGGGCGAAGGGGACCACGAAAGTGGCACGGAAAGCGTCAAATCCAACGGGATACATCCTAAGAATGATGGGAGTGAGTGCATCATTGAAACAAACACACTACGTTAAAATATAGGGCCAGTGTGACCAGGAGGCGATTGACGGCGTCGCACGCGAATGGAGTGGTCCAAAGGCATCAGACACGATGGCAATACGAGCGATAAGCGTGACGGCACATATATAGCAGGTAGTGACCCGAGACAAGCGGAGATGGATGCGCTATCTTACTAGTAACAGGAGGCGAATCTGAATGGGCTGCACAATCGGATGACGCCGGACGCACCTAATGAGTTAAAAGATGAATGCTGGTTGAAGAAGAAAAAGAGCAAGGTTCAAGGTGAAGACAACCAACAACGTAACCAACAACGTGAACTACAATAGTTAATAACTCATCAGGTCATTTGAACGATCGAAACGATATCAGCCAAATCGGAAGCAGATAAGGTAGAATAAACACGGACCACGATTGGATGATGGCGGCCTCTGAAGGTCGACTGCGTACACATAACCCTGAAAGCGTTGCGAGTGATGACTCACCAGTCATTTAATGAAACTTCGGGCAGTGCAATACGAGCATAGGAGACACCACTGGCATTGGCAGGACTTTCGGTACAACAAAATACATACAACGATGAGATACACAACAGCGAACCTTTTCAGACAGATGGTGTGCCAACTAACGCAGCCCAATGAACGTTAAAACTAAGATAAGGGGCTGTCAGGTCATTCTTACGCTCATACGTGTTTACTGTATAAGCAACAAGCGCAAGCGAGCCATTGGGGATATCACGGTCGAACAGTGGTGCGTCCGTTTTTGCAGGATACAGATCCACACTTGGATCAAAAGGTCGCATTCTTCGTGTGAAGTCATAGATAGGGACTAGTACCGATAGGTTAAGAGAATGAAAGGTGGACAAAGAAAGGAACGTACTCTGTTCAGTCGCTGGAACAGCCAGACGTGCGGGCGACGCCATAGAGAACGAAAGCGGACTAGGGACAGTAACTGCATATTTCGAAGAAGATCTGTCCGGTGTACGGTAAACTGAGAAGAAAGATCAACTGAAATCTGAATCGTTCTGACGCGAAGTGTTTACCGTTTTCGGTTTTAGCATCAGTTTGTTTTGGAACATAAGTGCGAAACTGGAAGTGAGAAGTGAAAAGGTCGAAGCCAAGCGTCTTCGTTTTGTACGCAACGCCAAGACATCCAAGGAGTCGCTCAAATTCTTGCACGAGAAAATCTCCCTCAATTACACGAAGACCAGGTCCATCGAGGGTGAATGGTCGACGAGGGTTCTGCAGACTGCAATCCGTGACATAGATGAGTGAAACGCACATGGCATAAGCAGAATCTTTGAGTGCACGTTTCGCAAAAACTAGACCGTTGTTGTTCGTAATAGAAGATACCCGACGAGTAGAGAGGAGGCGAGGATCGACACGTGACAGGTTCACAAACGAATCGTCGTGAGTAAACATATACAGGTCACGGAGGAAGCTAGTAGGGTAAACGTGAAAATCAGATCAACACAGATTTCCAGACAGGAGTACGTACACAAGATTCACGGATCCTCCATTCTGATACCACAGATCGAGAGAGGCCGTTTGCGCAGAACGTCCTGGTCGCAAAGCCAGCAATGAAGCTGATCTACAAAGATGTGAGAAGAAAACGTCAAGGCGCGAAGAAAACAGGAAAACGGAAAGGGACGAACGGTAAATTAACGACATCTGAGTAAGATTTGCTAAACAACTTGTCACGGTTATTGATCTTCGTTTCATCAGTCGGAGGAGGGACGAAGCTGATGGGGCAGAACATGAGGAACAAAACTAGATAGGAGAACGATACCATACATACCCCGGAGTGGTGATGTCTTCCAAATACACCGTGTCACTAGCAAGAAAAACCCAAACGATACATATCTTCTTTGTCAACAGATACTGAACATGTCGTACCTTCCAAGTAGCTTGAAAACGTCATGAGCATCGAGAAGACAACTTCAAACAAAAAAGAACGCACGCCAACCTTATCTTTCTTCGAAGACCCGACATCTCTGAGAAAAATTAGACAATAAAGTTAGTAAGATGGAAACGACATACGCTGTCACAACTTCTCGCTGGCGAATCAATTCCAATGGAACACCGTCACTGTTGCGTTCAACATCAGAGTCAGAAGAGTCAACGACATCATCTGCGTCCTCTGACGCCAAAAAAGTTGGTAAAGCATCTTGACTATGGTGAAAAACAACATCAGCCAATTGTCAACGCATTACGAAAACCCACTTACGATTTCCCGACGCTAACATCTGAATCATCAGAGGATAAGAGTTGGATACGTCTCGCTTTACGACTATGTGCACGGCTGGTCTTGGATTGCACAACATCCGATTCCAGCAAGCTGTTACCAACGTTACCAATTCCATGAATTCAAAGTGAGAGGGAGAGCACGATGAACGAACCGACGAGAGGGTTTACGCTTTCGAGCACCTTCAATGATGAGGGGTGGTGTCTGGACACGCTTGCCTTTTAGTGATCGAGTTTCAGAGTCGCCACTCCGGGTCTGCTGGACCATTGACCGGTCTAGGTCAGCGATGTCCCTGTTGATAAAGTTAGAGGGGAGACATCAAAAGACAGATCACGTACGCTGCCGTTGACGAAGATCTACAAACAGAACGGGGAAATAATCGGTAAGCCGTGTCACCAAAGCGTCGTGAAAAGAGAACGTTACCTCGGGCTGTTAGACGACATCCGTGTGAGCTGGAAGGAAGGAGACTGGAAACAATCACCCGTGGAGGCACGTCCAAAGTTATATTTCATCATTGATTTGTCAGATGTCACGCTGGAAGACGACGAATGCGCTCTGCATGAGTCAGCCAACTTGAAGACGGAAGCACTTAGGAAATCGCCCGCCGACTGATTCATTCATTCAAGTTCGTGACCACTAACTGTAAACGATTCAATGAGATAAAAGAACATACGTTAGAGCAAACTTTGACGGGTACGACAGGACGACGATGCTTGAATGATCCCGCTGAAATGACAGAGAAGGCTGACGAGAAACGATGACAAACCACGCCTTTCGGTATCATCCGAAACAGCTCCACGGCATCAAGTTTCTCGCGAATGAAATAGTGTCTCCTATGTGACACTGGCAGTGGTCGGTGAAAAAAAAAAGGTGACAAACTCGTTTTGCCAGACGATTCCGACATCACAGCAAGAATCAGCCACGCACGACGGAAGAAAGTCAGTTATACAACAAACTAGTTAGAATACGTTAATGACAACAACTATGATTCCATGTCGCATCCGAATCCGACTCGATGCTGTACAGACATCAAATAGACAGAACTAATTTCTCCCTCGATCATGATCTCCAGGCACCAGGAAAATGACCCCTAAACGTCAAATCATCGTAGATAGGATTACGAGACCACACAACTCAGAAAGTAGGAAGAGATCGTTCACTGAAAAAATTGGACGACGAGCACCCAGAAGACATGACTACAGAAGCAGTGATTGTGGTCGGTACGTATATCTGAAATCGCAGGGTGGTAGTGAACGATTGAAATGTGATCTTAAACAGTAAACCGTTCTGCAGACACACCACCACATCTTGTGGTAGTGCCGCTGCAGGCGAAACTGGAAGAATATCCAGCTGGTACGGTCGTGTTCACAAACGACCCAGACGATCCCCCTACATGTGCTGAACTGAACAGTACGTAGTCTACACGTTTTCTAACTTCACAACTTTGGCACCGACATGAATATCCAGGTCTCGTTCAATACGACCGTGTTAAATTTTTCTATTTCACGCGACCAGTTACAGCCCGCGAGACGATGTGTAGACTGTCACTCGTGATCGCGACGTACATCCAACGTGGTAACAACTTACGTCGTCTCTGAAAGCCGAAAGGGTCTGATGGTGGAAGAGGTGTACCGATAACGATACAGATGTACGAGTCGAGGTGCTCACAACAATAATAGGTCGTTCGTACTCTCCGAACTAGCAGGAGTTGTCACCAAGCGTTGGATACCAACGATAATGTTAGTCAACCTCGATGAGTCAACTGATCGACAAACTGGAAATAGATATAACAAGTAACGATGAGGCAAACGATCTAGATTACGCCAAATTGAACATCAAAACCAACGACGCCCAGAGTCAAATGACCACCCGACGCTCCTGACACTACCACCGAAACACATTCATGGACGACTACTTCGACTTTGATCAAGCCAGTAAGGAGACGCTTCGTTATAGACGTAAAAATCTACAAGCTGACAATGGAGTAGAACACGTCTTAAACGAGTACACGAAGACGCGATTAAAGGACAAAAATGTGGCGCCATTCCTGGCATACAACAGGGTAACAAGTTTCTTCTAATCACGAGAAAGGTCTAACGAGAGTGACAGGAATCGAGCGTCGTAAAAGCTTGGCGTGCCAGTCTGCCTGATGAACACAACGTGAGCCGAATGGCGTACAAAGAGGACGGCACTGGAGAGATCACCGAAGCCGTGCTAACGGTTCAAGGCTACGTCCTTAAAAAAGACCTACCGCCGATTCTAACTCCACCCAGGTTCGTCTCGGAGATGGATCAGTGTCACTAACGGTCAGTAAACTTACTTGTGTAACAGGAAGGCAGACGCTGCGAAGTACCTCCGACAAGCCGTTACCTTAACCGGTTTGGGTACGAGTGTCTTCCAAAGTGCTATAGAAACTGTACGCGCCGCGCACACTCACCTTGCACGGAACTATTCCGCTGGACGACTCATTGCGTGGACTCCAGAAAAGCACAGAGGACAGGAGGTTCTAGAGGTTAGTAACCGATACCTGACGTCGAGGCATCGCCAGGGCCCCTCCCCAGTGGTAGCGTTTCAACGGGGCGTGGACCCGAAAAACATTTTAGCCCGCCTAGCGAGCGACCAGTACGACCATCTTGAAGAAAACAAAGTGATGTACTACAAGTTGAACGAGGACTGTACTAAGTAAGTCGCAGCACGAGCAACGCTCAACGAAGATCAAATAACGAATCCGTATTCAAACAGGTTCGAGATGTCCGACCCATCGATCTTTAGGATGGGGGACTTCGTAGAAGCTAATTTCTCTGTCTTCGCCTTTCCTGTCGACAAGGACAGGTGTGCGATGCGTCTCGTATTACGCACTGTAGCGCTTCTAGACGCAGGACTGTCTACGGCAAGTGAAACGCTCCCATACTAGTATCGCACTCAAACCTTTTAACGATGAACAGCGTGCCGAAATCCGTCGAAAAGCAGCCACTAGCGTGGAGCCAGATGCCGATTCGATTAGGATAGCGCCAATCGTTCGCAAACGCACATACTACGACGAAGACGAATCTGAAGACGTTACCCGGGACTTGAAAAGAATGAGCACGAAGTGAGGACGTCAGGACCGGGGCCGAAAAGCTTGTTCCGTTGACTCCAGATTCGCGATGTATATTAAAGAACTCTGTATTGCCTTTTGGTTTCTATTCGTGTACGAATACAACGGTTAGTCTCTGACTTCAGTCTCGGAAACGGCTCGCCTCATACACAGTCACAAACTACTCTGAATCCAGTCTAATTTCGAACGGTAGGTCGAACAGGGCGCACGGATGGTAGAGAAGAAGTTAGACAACGAAGAACGTCACGCACCACATAGTCCGCCAGAACGTCAATCGATTGCGGAATGCTTTCGTTCAAGCAATTGGTAACGATGTCGACGATGGTACGCTATGACAAGAGGCACTATGAGCGACCAAGCGAAGTTGGAATCCAATCAGGGCGAATGGGACCGCGAAACCGACTCTGAATGCGTCAGATGCGATGAGACACAACCCAGGAACGATACGAGTGAGCAGGTCGAAATATAGAGCCAGAGCGAGCAGAAGCCGATGGACAACGTTGCACTCGATTTGATTGGTAGTTACGTCCCAGCGAGAGCAACACTCACTGTCACTAGTACCTACCTCGTCGCGGACGTTTTCTGTTTTCTCGAGTGAGTGTTGCTCTCGCCGGGACGTAACTACCAATCAAATCGATACGTCGTCTCCTGTCACTAGTACCTACCTCGTCGCGGACGTTTTCTGTTTTCTCAAGGAGACGACGTACGCGACACCAAAGTCGGGCCGGACAATCCGCTCGCAACAAACCGATGCAACACGTGACACGACCGAGACGGGAAATGTCCCACGGCTCTGATCACCACAATTCGAAATTCGTGCAAGTGGCGGTTAGAAAACTCGCCTTCTAAAGAAGGACTCGTAATCATCACTTGCAACCTGCTCGTAATTGCAACTCTTGTGTACCGTGTCTTTCAGAGAAGAGCACCGTCCACGGTCGTCTCTGATTCCGACTCCGAGGACGATGACTACACGACGCCTGCCAGGACTGAGGTGACGACCGTAGCAATGACAACAGTTGATTTCAGTGCTGTATCCCACTCGGAGGGATACAGTAGCCGGCAAGGCACTTGCAGATCTACATCTCAAGTTCGCCCGGAGGACATTTAACTGATCAAGTCGCAGGTTTCTCGTTGCTTAGCCTAGACGACTCCTTTGGTGCTCTACTGCGAATTGGACCTAGGCATACGAACAAAGATGTGATTTAATGTAGCGATACCAAATACTTGTAACATTATACCCCGTTTTTCGAGTCTGTAGTCTCCAAACACTTTTCGACGGTTTCCAAAATTGCAGGGTTCTCGAGTGCAGCTGCGACTCGTTCCTTGTCGTTCAGCTGCTTGTTCACTAGATGGAGGGTGAGCATCGAGCAGATACCATTGCCTGAGGGGATACGTACCCGACATCTCGCTCTGATGGGAACCAGGCTTAACTCGGATGTCGACCTTAAATCTCGGTGGGAGACTGCGTAAGAGTCTCACTCGAATGCACAACCCTGAAGGAACAGCGATGATAAGCCTGCACCATTCGTGAGATTCGGACATGCTTAAATGTACCGATAAGCGTCGACATGCCACAGTGCGGTACCGTTGGTGTGAACTCAACAATAATGCGGTTTTCTCCGATTTCGATTTGCTCGGCTGATACGACCCGAAGTTCTTC
>JBBPOC010000539.1:0-16074 GCA_038091235.1 Tylopilus rubrobrunneus | reverse complement strand
TGGACCTACGAATTTCCACGGCGCACCGTTGGATATTTGAGAAACGACACCTAATCTGCAGTCAAGAAAGACTGCACAACTGCCCTCGTACGAGGATTGTCGACAATTCCCGCAGAATGGCTGCAAAGGTTATCAGCCTCGCGCGTGTGTATGCGTAGGAAGCGACTAAACTCACCGTTGTTTCCCCTGGCCGTTCGCCACCCGCTGGTCACCTCCTCCTCCAACCCCCGTGACGGTACCATCGGCGTTGCGGTCCTCGCCGTCGTTCTGATCGGCACCCCCGTCGACGTCGACGTCCGCCGCATCACCTCGCAGGTCTTCCTGCTGTTGCTGAGGATCTTCCTCTGGCGGTGGCTGCTGGCTGCGTGAACGTTGAGCCCCATATGACGCAACTCTAGCAACGTTCAGACTAACGGTGGTGCAGGTTCCTCCTCCTCACTACATGAAGGTTTAGCCCAACGTTCTGCGCTTTCAAGGCGGTTAACACTTACGAACTGTCTTCGGGCGGTCGTGGCACAGGAGGGTCTCTATCGTACACACCGTCAGGCCACGTCCCACGTCGTGTTTTCGCAGATTAAGGTTACATACTTCTCGCGCATGTTCTGTGGTACCTGCGCTTGATCGACGCTCTGAAATCGGACGCGAGGTTCGTGCCCCTCATGCCAGAGATCTGGCATAGCGAGTTCTCTGTCGAATGGGGCATCGCATGCACCTCGATATGCCTTCACTCTGTGGAACTTCACCGCCGTTTCTAGGCTCTTGTTAAAGAATTTATGCCAGTCGAAGTGGTTGACCTTGCCGAAAAACCAAGTTTGCCCAGGCGAGGGGGCGGGTGCGATTTGCTCAGCGGCAACGTTGGTCGCTTTGTTGTTTTTCCAGGCTGGCCCAATGCGGATGAGCGACCATGACCAAGCAAGTAGGGACAAGGTACAACGCCGAAAGTTCTCTGGTGGTCAGGATATACAGGTCGCTTGGTCAGCGTGTCCAACATGCGTCGCAGTATGTCCCCGCGCGAGGTCCAGAACCAATCGTAGCGGTCTCGGATGATGAACTCGTCAAAGATGTCGAGGTGGTCGATGCCGGTAGGGGAAAACGTGTGAGCGAGTAACTCATCAACGATAAGTCGCCGAGCGCGCAGGCATTTTGAGAAGCACGCGTTGCCCCGCGTTGTTCCTGGGAACTAAGGCGCGATACGCGTCTCACCTCGGCGTTCACCGCCCGAGTGCAGGCCCCGATGCCGGGGTCGTCCTCGAGATGAATAACGCGTATGTTCCCCTCGCCACGAGGGGACGCTGCGTCCGAGTCATTGGAGCGTGCGGCGGGGTATGGTGCATCATGCGACTCGCGTAACGAGGTAAAACTTGAAAACCCACCAGGGCATGTACTATCTAAAATAATAAAAAATAAAAAATTTATAAAATCACGACGACGCCGACGACGAGTGACTCGGATGTGACGCAGATGAATCGGATGCCAGCAGGAACGTATGACTTGGGGAGGAGAGTATTGCATGAGAGTTGCCATTGCGACGTAACCCATTCGTCCGTATCCGTCGCGGCAATCCAGGGACTGAAACAAAGTGCTTGTTGGTAAAGACTGGTTCCGCATGCACTCGCGATCTCTTTTGCTCGTCATGCATTTCAGCCTGCATGAGTATCGGCGGGCCACTCTCTGGAAACGCCTCGCCACGCCGCCAAGGATGGCGGGTCCGCTCGTTCGCTGCGTTTCGGACCATTGGGCCTAGTACGATGGCCCATGGTTAGTGCCCGGTCCGTCGTCCGCTGGCTTTGACGGTCCACCGGGTAGCTCGGAGCTTCAGATGGTGGGCCCACAAACGCACCGTTCCAATTGGCTGCCGTAGCCCCACCTTAAGCGAACACGTGTCGAGGTCGGGCTACTAGTACTTAAGGCAGCAAAACGTGGCCGTTGCTAAGCCCACCCAACGTTGCGTCATGTCCGACAACCCACACCCCGACAAGCTCTATATCAAATTAAGGGTGCCCAAACGGAAGCGCACGCGAGACGAGGCCAACGCCGGCAACCGCCGGCCTGCCAAAGCGCCTCGCGCAGGAAATAGATCCGACGACATGGAGGTCGACACCCAGGATGCATGCAGGGCGTCGTCGACCTCACCTGAACCGCTCACAGTCGCCAAACAATACTGCTGCTTTTGCGGCGACATGTCGCCCAAGATGAGCGTTTGTAACGACTGCGGGGCCCACATGTGCGAGCAAGTCTCGCAGCACGGCAACGGTTGCATCTTCCTTGGCACGGCTCTCCCCAAGGAAGAATTTTTGTGCCTTCTCTGCGATAGCAAGAAGTGGCGGAACCTACCTGCGGGAGAGAAAACGCGCGGTCTTTCGGTGAGTAATAGACGCACCAACAGGCCCGCAGGAGTTTAACGTTATGCATCACTGGCACAGTTTGGGTTCGTCGGCTACTCAGGCAGGAAAAGAGCGAAGCTGACTTGGCCGCTCGTGCTGGTCAACGTGACGCTCGACACTGCCCCTGAGAGAATTCTCTCAGAATCTCTGAAGTTGGACTCCAGCTTCCACTATATAGCCGCCCCGCAAAACGTGAGTGATGCCTGCTGTCACTCCTAGCAGCGACGTTGTTGACATGCCTCAACGCGACAGCTGGAGCTTGTCGACGTGGCACTGAAGCCCAACGGACAAAACAAGGCCAGCAAGGCAACAAGTCTCGGCATTTCGTTCATCACCCGCTCCATCCAGTCTCATGTCCCTGCAAATTGTTTTGTCGTCCTTGACACTCACGCCGACGCGATCACCGGCGAGTTGCAGTGGTCAGGGGGAAAGACTGCACCGAAAACTGCACCGGCGAGCAACATCCTGGACGAATTTTGCGGAAAGGCGTTTTTGCAGGAAATTCGGAGGGCTGCAGACGCGGCGCGAAGCGTCGTCCCCCCTCAGAGCCCAGGGTGGTATTCGGACTCCCCTTTTCTAAGGGGGGGTTGGCGAGGCCTCTTCGTTGCTTCATGCGGTCCGGCCGTTAGGGCGCCCACGGCCTTTCGGGACCTCAGAAGCATGGTCGACGAGTAAGTTCCTAGCCCCCTCCAGGACGACGACCCTAACTCCACACGGCAGAGATAAATTCGACTTTGTGATGGCATTCGCTGGGTCCTCGACCCTCTCCACGCACGTAAAACACGCCGTCAGCCTGGCAATCGAGACCATCGGCGTTGACAAAACCGCAAACGTGTGGGACAGCCTCTCGCGTGTCGTAGGGAGGGACGTATGCCTGTTGCATGCTACCAGCGTGCTCGTCATATACAGGGAAAGAGGGGAGGGAGTGCGATGCCGCCACATCGGGATACATGCTCCCCCGATAAGGGCGTGGGGCGTCGAATTCAACGCATGCGGCAACGAAAGCTGTCGGCCGTCCGCATACGACTTCGTTGTTAGAGACAACGACTGCGGCGTGCGCATGGTTTGCAGGCTTTGCGGCTGGACGTCCACGTCAGTGAAGCTCAAAGACCTCCGCGGGCAACTGTTCCAGCTCAGTAGTACTGTCCCTGACGTCTTTTGGCACGAATACCCCCCGTCTGTCACGCTCAGGGACATCTTCGTCGCCGCCACCAGGAAGAAAACAAGCCGTAGTTAGACGTAGGCCCACGCATATGTAATAGGTCACATCGCCGGATACATTTGTCCGTTGTCGTTTTCTGCGATCAGCAAGCTGGAGGGACGTTCAGTTTAAGCATCGCCCGCTCTCAGGCTCTGCGGGAAGATAAGCGACCGCATATATTTGGCTCTGCCGTGGCGATTATGTCGGCGGTGAACCACCGCGCCGTTTTAGTCCACCGTGGCGCGTACTACGCAGGAAATCAGCGTGTATTTTGAGGCTACGGGAGTCAAACCCATTCGAAAATTACCTGGCCCATCGCCACCCTCCATCTTGCACAGGGAGGTGACCAGGCAACCGACTACCTCCGCCAGTCCGTCGAGGCCGACGTGCGGAACGAATACCTCGTCCAGCCCCGCAATGTAAGCTTCATGCTCGTTTTCACTCGCACGAAAGGTTCACGTTCGCTCCAGCTGTGCGTTGCGTCGATGGAGCTGTGGGTCGGGGGCAGCAGAGAGGCTAGTCTACGTTTGCGCCCAACGGTAGACTTCCTCAGGATAACGGTCCGTTCCTCTTACCCGGCGAACTCCGTCGTCATCATCGAAAGTCAGTCCAACCTCACCACTGGGGCCGTCGCTTACGGGGGCAAGGACGAGCAGGCCAGGTATGCGACGCTCCCCGACGTGGTGAGGGCGTTTTTGGGAGGCGATATCCTCGGAGCTATGGCCGATTGCAGCGCCTCTGCCTGCCAAGCGAACTCCAGGATGCTGAGCACCTCCGCGGAGGCTGGCGTGGCCTCGTCCTTGTTGCCGACGGCCCTACAGTTCGCATTCCGCAACGGATCTGACTGTTTCGGCTCCGCTGTCTGCTTGCAGGTCGGCATGCACGAGGTATAGCCGTCCACAGGTTCGATCCTGCGTGCATGTGGGTGGGACATGGCAAGTGGAATGCGCTTACGTTCTGCGGATCCGCCGCGCAGTGATACTCCAGGTCAAGTTGCAGAGCGTCTCACATATATCTGTCATCCAAGGCGGCTAGGTTGAGGGAGACAAGGAACAGACGCCAACGGAACTTCGAACGCTTTCTGCCTCCATATCCGACCAAACCGTACTGCGAAAGAGGTGAACGTTGGCAGCTGACCGGGCTATGCCAGTGCGAATGGGCCCGCCGGAAAGCTGCCTTTTCATTCCCTTTGGGGGACTCTTACGATGCGCAGAAAGGCTCCTTGTTGCTAAGGGTGCCCATGAAAATGCAGTCCAGCCCGTCTTCGGAGTTTTGCATGCAGGTGTGACTGCCGCAGTCGACGCACCGTCTACGTTGCTGGCCATGTGACCTAACGTACCAGTACCGTCGCCACTGTCGGGTTCGGCGTCTGCGCTCGTGTTTTCCGCCGGCCGTGGCCTTTGTAACAAGCATCGGGGGCGGGGAACGTAGATTTCGCGCTGTCTGGGCATGGTGTTGAGTGCGCAAGTCGCTGAACCGACAGGGCGACCTGGCGGCGGTGTTTTAACCCTGGCGACGCGTGTTCGGGCGTTGGAACGGCTAGCAGAGCGGGCCCCGAGGTAACTGCGGCCTTCTGTTAGCGCGCTTCATGCAAAGCAGTAGTATTGGGAGAGCCTGGGTGCTGCACGAAGGGAGCGCCCTCGACACAGCTCGCGAACGGCAAGCAGGGCCTCCTTCAAGTTTGCGGACGCGAACGCACCTCCAAGCTCCAAGCTCATGGCACCCCAGATTCATAATTCGCCTCTTCGCTCGCCCAGAGTACCCCCAAACGGCGCATCTGCACCCTAAACGACTTTCACACCGTCGAGTCGACAAAATGCGGTCGCGCACTCACCCACCATGGTGACGGCAACCAGACGGCACGCCCTGACCACCACCTCCCTCTTCTTCGTCACGACGACGACGATAACGCCTCTGCGCTCTCGCCTCACCCGCCGCGACGACGACAATATGCCCTCACCCTCACCCTCATCGTGACAACGGCGTGGCGACACAGCCCCTCTGCCCACCCTTACCCATCCTCGCGCTTGCGCACCAGACCGCAACGGCAACAGGACGCTGCTTTCGCCCCCTACTTTAACCTTTGCCCTTACCCTCGTCATAAGCGTCGGACGGTCCGACGAGGCGGTCTCGCTAGTGATATTTTGCGTTCGTCCCTAGTTACATTGCATTGCAGAGTACGTAGTTATAGCCGTCTGCTTGTAACCCACCCATCATTGTCCCTCATCGCGTACCGGCGCGCATTGAATTTCACATCGCTCGGAAGTTGATGCGTGCAGCGGTACTGGCGAAGAGGCGGTGATGCGAGGTTAGGCCTGTCGCTTTGGTGCACGCTGTTGCGGGCGAATGGTTAGGTTGTTGTGCGAGGCGGCGGTGGAAAACTAGAGCGCATCGCGTTCGTTCCAAAGCGCAGCACTCGGTTAAAATCCTCCCCCCCCCTCTCTTCACACTGCCGCACGTCCGCTCGGTCCTGATTAACGATTGGTTAAAATTGGGCGGACACCTTAGCTAATCTGTTTGTCCACGCGTGTCACACACCACTATATTTTTCAGCGGAGCTTGAATACTCTTTCTCCTTGTGGCACACCCTGCCATCGTCAGATGGTCCAGTCCGAGTCATCGGAGCGTGTGCCACCAAAGGGAGTCGACAGCGCATGGTCTCCTGTCAAGGAGATCACGGCGTCGATGCCAATCGGCGTTGCGCTTGTCGTCTCCCTAGGGTGGCGTGGCACGCGTCGCTCGCGCGGTCCATTTGCGACTGGCGCGTGATAGTGCCCACAAGCCCGCCAAGGCGCGCTGCTGGGAGTTGGTAGCGCGTGGTCTCCTGCCAAGGAGACCATTGCGTCGATGTCAATGGGCGTTGCGCTCACCGGCGACCCCGACAGCGTGCTGACGTCCCACTCTGGCGTTCAGCGCTCGAGTGAAGGCCCATATGCGCTGCATTTGGACCGAGGACGTCGACTGGACGGAACGTGCACGTTCCCTCGTCATGAGGGGCCGCCGTGTCCGAGTAATCGGAGCGTGCGCTAGGGCCGCAAGGCATGCACCGCCAGCAGGCTGGTACGCTGGAGTTGGCAGAATTTCGATGAGCAGAGAAAACATGCAGGTAGGGGTTACGACAGTCACCAACTGGCTCGCAACCACTGCACGGTGCGGTTCAATGAGCCGACGTGGAGGGCATCCAAGTCATTTTGTTACTCGGACGTCGAGTGGACGGAACGTGCACGTTTCCTCGTCATGAGGGGCCACCAGCGTCCGAGTAATCAAATCAGAGCATGCGCTGGGCATACATGCAACCCTGGCACGCTGGAGTTTGCGTTAACTATTCGCTGAGCAGAGAGAACGTCCAGGCAGGGGGCCACGGAAGTCACCGCGAACGTGCTCACGGCGTGACGGCGTGACAACCACTGGTCAAAAGTGCACGCATCGAGGCATTTCGTCACCCGGACGTTGACTGGACAGGGAACGTGCACGTTCCCTCGTCATGACGCCGCGTCCGAGTAATCGGAGCAGCATTTCGCTGGTGCTGCATGCAGCCCTGGCACCCTGGAGTCTGAGTTCACGATTCGCTGAGTAGAGGGAACATGCAGGTAGGGACTCCGAAAGTCATGAATGGGGCTCGCAACCGCTGCGCTATGTGATCCAACGGTCGAAGAGTGCATGCATGGAAGGACACCCCTGTCCCTCTAACTCAACGTCGCGCGTTCATTTTTATGCTGCACTCGTTTCGGCCGTGTCCGTGGTCTATCACAATATGTTCGCCACCGCCAACAACCTTTCTGCCGCTCCAATCGACTTCCAAGCCTAATTCCTCCGGCAGGTCAAAATGTCCACCCAGGCCGTCTAACGAACGTAGCAATCTGATCGAGTCGCACTTAGTAGGTTCCTTTCAATTTGTTATTCACTTTAACCTCGACTGCACGCTTGGGAGGTTCTTCGTCTTTTTCGTCGAATCTCCCAGGTGACTTCCCTATAGCCTATAACCATAGTACGGCCCTCCGGGCATCCCTGGACCCCACGGGAATTCACTCTCAAGTTTCGGAGGCGAATGCTTGCTTCGGCGCCTTCAGCGCCTGTGCTCGCATTCGCCCGGTGCCGCTGCGGCGACAAGATGAGCACACCAGCATGTTGAGCGACTCAGAGCGAGTATATGACGACACAAGACAGCGCTCGAGGTTGACCATCCATGCTCACGTGGTCCTGCCATGCACAAATCATCTCACGTTTGAACGCTTGTGATGCCAACAGAGGAAACGAGCCCTCTCCGCCAGAGGTGATAGAATTCACTTGTGGGGTGCCAGTGGGAGGCAACATCCTATGCTGGAACACACGCGTATCCGGACAACTTGAATGGAGTCCACGTATGTGAACACTCGCGGCCGTTGCAACGTTCCTGTGCACCGCGTTCACGCTGTGAGGAATACAGTGCGCATCTGCAATGAACATGAGCCCATCATTGCACAACTCGAGCATCAACAAGTCCTCAATGGTGCTGGCCACGACCAACGTATCGCTGGAACGTGCAGCACCGCCCAAATGGATGCCAGACAATTGGAAGTCCCACAAAAGAGCAGCGTCCAGTGCCCACTTACCTGGGGGCGGGGATGAGTCAGGCTGTATGCCACCAGCGTAGCGCGACCAGCAGACTGGGGTCTGCAAAGAGCATGCAGTCACACCACCAATGCCACATCTGGACAGTTCTGACACACAACAATGCAACCAACGTCGCCATTGAAGCTCGGCTATGAACACGAAGCCCATGCTGGGCAGTAAACTCAGCCAACTGTGCAACCGTAATGGAAGGCAGAGCCTGCAAACATTCCGCCGCCGATGTGAACCGAACCGTAACGTAAGGGCTGGTTGGCCACCTTGTCACGCCAACCAACGAATCGACGGGCGCAGCCGTATGAAAGATGAAGTGACGCCGCAGTCTTTCGAGCGACACAAGGCCGTCTATCACGTCCGAGTCACGTAGTTCTTCGCCGTGCACGACCAAAACACGCTTGGGATCATCGCTTGCAGATGTCGACGTTTCCTTGAAGACGAGCGCGTAACGGAGAGAAAGACGTCGCGAGCCAACAGACAGGACAATCCGTCGCGACAGAACGTTGACATTCAGACTCATTGAGCGTTCCCTCATCCGGCAATCCGAGCACCGCCATGTAACCACAAACATGTTCAGATTCGACCGCTGTTTCCACATGCGGCCATCCTTGCACCGCCATGTGAACCCCGTCGACGGATCGCGAGGAATCTGCGGATCACCTTCCTTTTGGACCGACTAATGACATTCCCACGGTTAATTCTTTCAAGACCTGTCCCCTACGGGTCCAGGAATACTTTACCATGCGCTCGTCTCGCCCGACGTACCCGGAGGCTCTTCGAGAGAAATGCCTATTCGGCACAAGCGAGAGGTTTCGTGAGGTTGGTGGGAAGCTTATCCAGTCAGGTCATGCCAGTGAGCAGCCGAAAAGTCGCTAGCGTGATCACGGAGTGAGGTATTTCCGCTCACATCCAGCTGGGGTATGGCGTCCTAAGCCCAAGGTGGTTAATGTTGGTGAGTCGTAAACTAACCGATGCCATGAAGGCCCACCACCACGCGTCGAAAGATAAGCTACAAGTCTTTCATGCTTGGCTTGACTTTGCCGACATCATCCCACGCATTCCAACGTCATAGCCAACCTATCACAGCTGTGTCCTTTCAGTCGCATCCGCCGCCACCCGCACAAGTGAAATCTAGCTGAACTACCGGCAGAAGAAGACCACTGAAGCCAATTTCTTCGTTATAAAGCGATATGATCTAGTTTTAACGGCAGGAACTGGCAATGGCCACGTTGACACAAAGTGTGGCGCCGTTCGTACATTTGCGTCACGCCCTTTTTCTCCTTTTGTCCCTCGACGATGCACTTCGCTTCGCTTTCCGCAACGCTTCTACCGCTTTCGTCACCGCCGCTGCTGCAGCGTCTGCCTCTGCCGCGGCCGCTGTCGTGGCCTCCATGGCTCTTTCTGCCGCTGCTATTCCACCAACCGCTGCCTCTGCCACTGCCGCTGCCACTGCCGCCACTGCTTTCGCCGCCGCCGCCGCCGCATCCGCCGCTGCATCCGCTACTGCCTCCAAGGTTGCTTCCGCTTCTTCCGCCGCCTCTGCTTTCTTCGCCTCTACCTCAGCTTTCTCTTTTGCTTTCCCCTCCGCTTCCTCCCTTTTCGACCTTTTCACCGCAGTAACGTCCACAAAGAGATTCTTAAGGGCTTCCGACGCCGGATACTCGTGCCAAAACACCTTCGGCATGGCGGAATCGACCTGGAAAACAAGGTGCTTTCTATCAGCAGCCTTCACCCATTCAGACTGCCAGCGGCATCGGCGACAAGTCATCCGTGCGTCCATGTCACCCTCGCATCGCACATAGAAGTCGCGAAAATCTGGATGGCAGCCAGGAGTAGCGCAGGCGCGGAAATCGACACCCCAAGGGCGAAGAGGAGTGCCGTGCCGTGCGATCTTCCGCGCCATAACTTCCTGCGTCCCTCGCTCCCTGTAGATTAGAACGACGTTGTTCTCCTGCAGGAGGTTCAAGTCCTGTGCGACGACCCGTGAGATCGCATCCCAAATACCAGTCGTTTTGTCGACCGCGATCCTTTCGACCGATTGAGCGACCACGTTACGTATTTGGGCAGGAATTGTACTGGCCCCTGCGAAGCCAAGGACAAAGTCGAAGGTGTCCCTGAGAGCGGGAGTCAGCTTTGAGTACACCCTCAGAGAGAAGTTGGCAGGCTTTACCTTTCGACCAAGTCTTTCAAATCTTGGAACGTCTGCAGCGTACGCATAGTTGGCGAGCAAGTGCAGAGCAGAAGCCCTCTCCATCCGCCTCTCGAATAAGGCGTCGCATCATACCAGCGCTTTTCTGCAGGCGGACCGCCCACGCCTTTCGCCGATTCCGAAGCGCCCTTCATGGCGTGCAGCAGTGGTTCCCCACAGAATTTGCTAATCAAATCTCCGGCGCAAGCATAGAGGCCCCCCTCCTCGCCACCACCCCACTGCAACTGGCCCGTTTCTTCGTTCGAGTGGGTAACCAGCAACACAAATGTATTCGCCGGAACCTTGGACCTAATCGAATGCTTGATGAAATCCGCACCTTTGGCCATCGATGCGACTGATGATTTTTCTCTAGTTACCTGGATTTCCGCGTGCGTTATGCTTAACTGAGTGTGTTTGTCAGTGACCTGAGAGAAGGAGAAGCGGGTGTACGTACATTCTGCGGTGCCGCAAGGTAGTGGTTCCTGAGGTCCAGGCGCAGCGAATCTCGCATGAACCTGTCAGGCAAAGTGGACAGCGAGAGTGACGCCAGGAGCAGCGGCCAGGCCAGCTTAGACCGCTTTCTGCCTCCGTAACCTGTAAATCCATACTGCCGACAGTAAGCTGCCTGATTATGTCGAGACGTCGCTGAACTCACCGGGAATCGCCCTTGCTCGCCCTCCAAATCCGAACCGTGCCGCCTCCAGTTCTTCGGTTCGCAGGTGAGGCAGCGAAAGGGTACGTTGGGCTGCAGGGTGCCCACCCAAATACAGCCCGTGCCGTATTCCTCCACTTGCTGGCACATATAGCTGCCACAATCGACACATTCTTGGCTTTCATCGGCATAATCTCCGCAGAAGTTACAGAACGCTTTTTCGACGACAAGGTCTGGTTTATCTGCAGGGTCACCTCGCCCTCGTGGCAGGGAGGGAGGAACAGCGTCGTCTTCGTCGTCTTTCACTGACTCGGAGTCTGCTCGCTTGCGCTTTGAGCGAGGGCGAAGGGTCATCGAGTGTGAGTCTGCGGGGGGCATTGAAGTAAGAGCGGACGGCCGGTAAGTAGCCTGACGTCCAAGGAAGGGTCCCATTTAAAGGTCTGGAAGAGGCCCACACGCTCGGTAAATGCAAGGGGTCGAAGCGAAGCACAATGGTACCTCCGCTGGGCTAAAGTTTGACATGACCCCGGTGGTGGGCCGATGCACCGGAACAGTCGGCGCAAGTGGACCTTCCAAGCTGGGGTGCGTTGCGTAAGCCATTCACTGCGAGTGCCTGTCAATGTTTTGCTTCCATTTGGCGTCGATGGTGTGGTGACCGGTGTGTTGTGCTGGGTCGAGCGGCGCTGGGATGCATTCATTCGGACCCCGCATTGCAAGATATTGTCAACAACGTGTGTCGCCGTCTGTCCTACACCGTGACAGCATAGCTATCAGAGGCAGATCGAACGCGGCTATGTTAACCAAAACCTGTCGCGTTTCGCCACCGCCGCCTGAGTCAGGCAGCCATGGCATCCTGTGGAGAAGATCAAGCAGTCGAGTGGCAGTGCGTCGGACGTTTCAACAGCGGCATCTAGGCATTCCATCGTCTCCTTTCTTCCCTCCGGCCTGAGCTTCTGCTTCTGTGCCGATATTTCTTGAATCCATTAGAACAACCATCGCAGCAGACTCATCCATCTCATAGTCGGAGTTCTCAACCACTATTCGCTGTAGTTTGGTGCCGATGCGTGAGCCTCTTAGGCCGAACTTTCTTTGCGACGGATAGATGGACAGACGGACATACGCGGTTTGACATGCGACGTGGTTGGTTGGGCGTACACTCTGGACGTATGGAGTTTCTCCCATGCCAGCAGCGGGCCGTCACGAGGGGCACGGGTAACTTGAAAGTGGTGCCTCTGCTTTCTTGCCTCATGTACACGCGTCGCTGAGTAGTCGACGTGCCTTGCCCCAATACCTAGGTACATCGCCAATCTATTTTAAAACCATGCCGCCGGCACTCTACAGTTCAACGCAAAGCTCGTGTTGGAAATTTTGTAAACGTGGGTTTGGCGTTAGGTCCCCTAAGTGGGAGTAAGAGGTACGTCGGCTGCAGCAATGGTACTATAAGGTTTATTTACCACGGTGGCGCGCCAGTATTGTTTTATCCGCCTTGCTAAGTGGCTATGTATAGCTCAGGCAGGCACCGCTTTGCGATTTTTCTTTGCCTTGGCCGTCTCGGAACTTCTTGCCTTTGTCTCCGCTGTGTTTCACCGTCACAAGCCACTCGGCTCTACTTATACAGCTGTCTCGTGGTCCCCTGAATGTCATTATTCTACCTATATAGCCGCCTCGTGGTCCCCCGAATGTCACTATAGCTTCACCTTGAGCCACTTCTCTGATTCAGCAAGGTTCCTGTCTCGACTCTCCGCTCGATTCAAGCCTCACATCTTTTCAAACCTCTCACACATCCTAGCCTGCCATACTCCCTGGTTCACACACTCTCGCTGGATTGGCAGTTCGCTGAAACGTGAGTTATCTAGGGCTTTGTAAATGAAAAATTTGGCAAACCATTCCTCAGCCGATCAAGCTCGTTCGGCGATTCCCACGGACTATACAGAAAACTTCACCAACTTGCCATGTCTCAAAAAGCTTCAGAGTCCCCGCTTGAAGTACAGCCCCGCCCTTGTTAGCCGTTTCCGTGAATTCATAACCTTGCAATGCGCGCTCACCGCCTACTTAGCCCCCTTCTCACGAGTGCCCTTCGAGACAGCAGCGAAAATCTTCGCAAACTGCTTGCCTGCGGAGCCTTACCTAGTTCCAAATACCAGGGAGGTCCCGCTGCTGCTGATGCAAGTCTGCGGCCAGTGGAGGCATTTGGTACTCAACGTCCCTCAGTTGTGGTGCTCGCTAGATGCTTCTCAGCAGGGTGAGTGGGGTAGCGAACTGGACCGCTGGCACGCGTGGAAGAAAGAGACCTAGCGCGCGAGACATATATGCGGGAAGGGAGGCTCACCCCGGCAGAGAGTTCCAAACGTGCCAAAGTAAGTTATGGTTGCATTCTCATCGACACTCACTACCGTAGAACGCGGTGTACGCCGAGTACGACCCCATGTTTGAGCGCAAGAACCAAAACATCCTTTCCGAGCACTACACCAAACTCATCGACCACGGCGAGGACGACAACAACTTTATCACGCTCAAACGCGACAACCATGATCTCGACATAGATGAACCCGACCCAGACGTGGGGATTATGTCTCACGGAAAGCAAAGGCTGTCGTGCGCGCAGCGGATGGTAGCCAAGGACAGCCAGCTGGGACACAAGCTCATGTTCGACGACGACGGGCGGGCGCACGAGGTGTACGAGATGGCCCATCCAGACACGCGGGCGAGCAGGGCAAGATGAAGGGCGCGGACGCGCGCGACAAGCAGGAGGCCATAGCGAAGAAGCAGGAGAAGAAGCGGAAGCGCAAGGGGTGCGAACGTGGGGCGAGTGAGGTTTGGTCGACAGCTGGGTTCAAAAGCCGGGTTGCCTATTTTGTCAGTGAAGGCTGTCGTCGCTGTCAGTGGTGGCGCCGATCACCGAAAACTCGGCCAGGCGATAAAGGATATTATTATAACCGCATCAAATGATGCGATTGAAGACAAATATAAACATGAAGGTTTCCATTGATACCCCGTCTACACTTGTGTCTCAGATCACCGAGGATTCGTCTGATAACAGCTGGGGAGCTGTCAATGAGGATGGGGGGGTTGCGAACGCATGGGCGCAAAGCGGAACTTGAGGAAGCGACAGTCAAGACGGCAACTGGCAAGACGTCAGTGGTGCTGACACCAACCGGGGTCACGGTGCCAGCTCCCACACTGATTCTTGGAACCGTGAGCCGTCGGAGCTGCTATACCTCGTCTTGAGGGGTGCAGAAGCTCGGGAAGATTCCCGTCACGCCTTCGCGGTGCCAGAACCTCCCTGCTGTGTCGCTCAGGCTGTCCACTTCCGCAGCGCCGTCCGCCCGGTACCACTCTTTTGGCGAGCGATCTCGACCCACATCGCTCCAAGCCCCAGACCGGGTACGAGTTCGGGAGTTTCGGCGAACGAAGGATGCTATACTTGAGAGGGTCGTGGAGTTTGCAGGCGGTCTGGGTGGGTACGTCGGCCCGGGAGGAATCGCGGGGGTCGACGACAGGGCCGCGGGATCCCGACCAAAAGGAATTAGATGTCACGCGCGTCAACACGCTGAGAGAAAGAAACTGGTATCCAACTACTAGACAAGCGAAATAGAGGTCTCTACTAGTATGCTATACGGTCGAGAACAGTGTAGAGTCAACTGGTACCCCGTCTACTACACCCGAACACCGTGCACCTTGCCCCTCGAAACCTAAGTTATCGACGGAAACACGAATGATCAATGCCCTTTCAAATCCCCTTCGAAATCAAATAATACGCGAGTCGTTCGACAACTTGGTTTGAGTGCAGTCATCGCGTCGACAGTAAACGTGTGTTCCGCGACGATCACGCTCCGTTCTGTCTTCTTGATCACACATCAGCCTCCTTCCTAGGATCGTAGACAAGCCTGTCAGCACAAAACCGATAAGACACAACGCTTTACCCCCGACCTTGCGTTTCGCGAGGATCATGTCAAGACAGCCCCATCGCCGTCGCATATGTTCTCCCTCCGACGATGATCTCACGTACGGGATACGTCGTATTTCGGGGGCGATGATGTCGCCCTTTGCGTGACCCCACGGCTCGAGGATAACCTTCGCAAAGCGGGTTTCGAGCTCCGCCTCGACTCCCTCCACGGAGGGAGCCCAGTTCTTCTCTTCGCAGGCTGTTGCCCCTGCGCTCTTGACACGACCTTGGGGAAGGCGCAGGTACGCCCTTGAGGAAAGTGGATGGCAGAAACACGACGCATGCCAGAGCTCTCTATGATGCCTGCAGTGTGGGTCAGAGGGAAGGCGCTGGGCCTGGGGAGCGTACAGCGGTGTTATGACTAACGACGTCGAAGGCCTCCTCGGCAAGCTCGGCAGGGTTGGAACTCCGCTCGATGGTGACGCCAAACAGCCGTAGGGTTCGCCCTGGTTCACCCTCAGCTGGGCACACGTGCTGATATAAGCCGATATGGCTGACCTAACCCTAAGTTAGCGATGAAAGGGATCATTTCGTCGACACGTTGTTTGCTGGATCAGTGATGTTGGACAACAGAAGGGTTAAGGATGTCGGTAATACCAAATATAATACTCTCGAACCCCTCGATGTGGCTCGGATTCAGTGCTGTCCCGACTTGAATTTATGAGGTGCGTGTGCCGTCGGAGGTTTGACAGATAGGGGATTTTTGCTTATATAAGAGGGGTGGCTGGCCAGGGCTACTAATTATAAAACACCACTTCGACTGCCAATTTAGTGTGACAAACTCCAACATGCCTCTCGACATGCTCCCGGACCTAGTCGATGACGCAACCCACGTCGAACTCGATAAGGAAGTGACCGACTGCGTCGGCTTAGTGGTGTCCAAGCTATCGCCTGAAGACACGACGTTGCTTGCTGTCCTCCTCATTACTCAAATTGTGGCCTGCAGCTCGGATGGGCTGAACCTGGATAAAAAATTTGCTGTCATGAGTGAAGTAAACGAGCTGGTGCGCACACATCCCGAGTTGCGGGAAATGCTCTCTACTGCCTGGGCGCGCAAATCTTACAAGGATATCCGAAATCTTGGTGCGGGTTGTATCC
>JBBPOC010000538.1:0-16078 GCA_038091235.1 Tylopilus rubrobrunneus | reverse complement strand
CCCTTGGCTGCGATTGGCACCCAATAATTAGTATGAACAGGACGCATGGTTAGTACAACAGACACGACTTACGTTGCACATTGATGAAACCAAAGTAATGAGCCACCCGATCTGCGATCAGCTGCCAGTCTGAATCTGGAACTTTACTGACGTCGAAGTTGTAGGCAGCGCCAGTGAATACATTGTCTTTTTGATCACGCTGCTTGTTCACTTGCTTCCAATCTGAGCATAGGACTGAGCGCGATGAGTGATTCCAGTGGCACGAATAGGCTCACCTAGTTGCAACGCATCCTGGCATTCCAGAATTGTGTCTGGGTTGTTTTGACGCCAATACCCAGCGATATGGAACTCGTGTCGTCCAACGAAGTACTCAGTGCTGAGGTACATCTCAAATAGCAAAGAGCGGAAGCTTGCGTCACCCTGTACCTTCCGCACTGTGGTGAAAACGCCTTCCGCGATTCCGTCCATGTACATAATGTACCGCTTGATGATAGGAGACACGGAGGGGTTTAAGCTGATTTCGTTGAGACAGCATCTACGAAGGACCTCCATAAAGATCATGTGACGCCATAGAAACCGAAGCATATGTTCTTTGTAGCAATTTGGAATCAACATGGGACCAGGTTCCGAAACGGTGTTGAGTTCCCAGTTTCGCGAAATGACCGTGAAAAAGCCCGGTTTCGTCTTCGCAGTGGAGGGGATGATGTAACGAATGAGGAGTATGAGACGGAGTTCCTCGTCGCTAGGAAGAAGGCTGGGGAAGTAGCGGTCGGCCATAGTGTCGGTGGCGATGGAGTGGGGGAGGAGGGGGGTAGAAGGACAGCCTCGTGTGCTATATATCTACTCGATCATATCGACATTCCGGTTTTGGAACGGGTATCTTGAAACCCTGTGCCCTTTTTCTTTGATGGATTCGGTAAATTAGTTCCGTCGCAGGTTTTCTCCAAATGGGGGAACACCCGTTCAGCACAGTGACTCACTAAGAACATGCTAACAACTGTCAGTAGCATTCTACGAACAACCACGAACATGCTACGAACATGCTACGAATACACCTCGAACACACTACGAACACACTACGAACACATTACGAACACATTACGAACACATTACGAACACGCCACATGCATGAGCTCGTCTCGGGTACAATAAATGTGTCATTAATGCATTAAGCGTAAAATGAATTAAATAGGTCCGCTCCCACGTGGCTCAGGTATTATTTAACTTGAAAATGGCACTCGACTCGTCCGGTCACCTTCCAGTTGTCCACAACGAACGTACATCCATTCGATTCACCTTTCTTCTATCTCAGTGACACGTGGATGCATCGCTTCACCAAGACCGTCTTTCCTCCAAATCACAGGACAACGTTCACTATGTTCAACGACTCCAACGACGACGGAAATCGATCCTACGATGTGTTCGTGGCACGGCAACTTCCTCCCTCAGCAATTCTGGGGACCACGCACGCCGGGGATGTGTATGTCCAGTTGGCCTCCTCGCCAGCTGACCGTGCAATATTCATAGCGCGTGGAAACAAGCAGTGGGTTCTCTGGAACCCCAACGACTCCTTCTCCGTGGAGGTGTTGGGAATCACATTGCATGCCGTGCCATGCGAAACACAGGGGCTACAGTACCTGGTAGAAGAGGACTGTTATCGCACTGCAGATGCTCCTCACGACATAGCCACTCTGGCCGAACTGATCGCAAGGGATTGCGAGTTCCCGGATTCAATGAAGGACGCGCCGAATGCAAGTACTAGTATCAAGCGCGCCATCACCGATGTTCTCAGTAGCCCACCACGTCCCAAGAGGGTCCGTGTTCCAGCAAAGACGCAGAAGGGCGGGGGTAAAGGGAAGGCCAAGGCGATGCAGCCGATCGTTGGATCCCAGGACGTTGACGTCAGCCCCATCGTCGGGGACCTTGCCGCCATGGATTGGCAGGCGACCGCACATCCGCCCTCGTCGACTACCAAGCACCTCGAACACCAACCAGGTAGTAACACTAGTACGACTAAGGCTGACGTCAAGATTGAGAGCGACGCTGAAGAGGATGAGTCTAAATGTGAGCATCGGAATCTTCCTATTCATCGCACCCTAACACACAATACTCATCATATCCGTCCATAGCATATTACAGGCTTATGAATTCGTGGAACGGGCCAAATAAACAAAAGAGACGGCTATCGTGGCCTGCACATGGCGTAGCGACACATCGACCGTGGACGAGTCAAAAGGTGTGTTGCGACGATTTTTGTCATTTCATAAATGTTTACGAATATACCCAGGACCTGGATGCAGCTCGATTCATGGCAGGAGCGCCAAACGCCTGCGACCTACCTGACGATAATTCATCTGGTCACATTCCACTGGTCTACGTACTCGAGTATGTAAAGGAAAACGAGTCCAAGATCCATGAGAGCATTCAAGTTGCACTGTCCCACGGAGTGGCCGTGTTAGTAAAGGGATGGGAACCCGCAGAGGCCATGAACTTCTGCGAGGAGGATGTGGGATCCTACAGGCCTCCAATATCACAGGAGATAATGTGGCAGGGTGCGTAAAGCAGCACGCATCGTATGATGACATGGATGATATAGTATCATCACAGATGCACAACGTCGCGCCAAGCTGTTTAAGCAAAAGCCAGAAAACCGAGATTACAGCACTCAATTCGGGCGTGGAACCATCGAGGAGTTCGTAAAGGCATCGCAGGACGGCAAGAAATGCTGGAACTGCCTAGACCTCCCAGTGCTGAACCCCGAAATCCCGCCCTTTGTGAGGTACGTCGTCTCCGGTTTTCATCTACATACGGCGACAAGACTAACGTCGATCCATGGGATCAGGCCACTCATGGAAGATGCGAGGGCCATAATGGCAACGTCTGGCAACTGCTACGTCACCAGCCGCGGTGCGTCCTCTAAAGGAGAAACGAGTGGGTTAGTCGGCCCGCAGCTGATGCATTTCGACACTTGGAGGAGTTCCGCATGGGACGTCTTCACGCACGGCCTCTTCCTGACGTTGTCGCATCACGACGGAGGTGGGCTGAATACATACTCGTATATTCGATGTGGGGCCAAGCTTTGGGGGTACCTCATCCTCAAGGACGTCAACAACAAAAGCCAGGAGGAGGTGTTGAAAGGATGGACCGCCTATTACAGCCATCCGATGGCTACCGAGACATTCGACCAGGGAGTCGTCCTTGGAACCATATTGCTGGAGCGTGGTGCCGTTCTGTGAGTACCATCCTCTCTTCAAGTATGTTTCCTCTATGAACTCTACTACGCCAGCATCCAACCCCCCGGAAAGAATCACATCGTGTTCACACCTATGCCCACCGTCATGTCCGGTGGACACTTCCTTAACTACGAGACAATGCATCTCACGGAGTTCTCACTCACTTTCGACCTCGGACGCGACCAAGGAGGAGAGCAAAGAGTAGAGGGATCCAATGCGCTGCATCCAGGCATCCTCCGCAAGGTGTATCGAATGGCGCTGGCACTTCCGCTATATTCCAAGACTCGCAGTACGTGTCCCTCTACCACAGCGGCGAACTGACCTAACACTGATGGCTATTCTATTGAATGAAGTGTTCCATCGTCGATGCATAGTTGCAATTGCCTCGATCATGCAGATAGAGCAGAAGAATATGGAGGACGATGGAGAAGCTCTCTCCTTGGGCGAGGACGACTCGCTCAGTCAAGAGCTTGCGAGTGAGCGTGCAGCAGCAATGGCTATCATGGACAAGATAATGGACCATTGGGGGATCTCCGATCCATACAAAGAGATGCGTAAGGGTGAATGGAATGATCCTGGGGACTGGGTTCAACTAGAGTACATTATTGCTTGATATCGTTAGCAATAGCCTTTTCCTAGGTGAATAGAATGGCCCTCTTTCCGCGCGTTGTTGACAACGCCAAACTACGAACATACTACGAACATACCACGGACATACTACGAACACACTACGAACACACTACGAACACACTACGAACACACTACGAACACACTACGAACATCGCACAAACACGCGCCAAACAACCTGAATCGGGCCATCGAAAGCTAATCTATCACACATGCCATATAAGGATTGATAAACTGCTTACATAAACGATGGCTCGCCATAAAAGACACCAGTTCGACACCTTTGACCCATTCATCACCATCACCTCTCTGTCTTCCATATGTCTTCTGAAGTAGCTCCTCGAAGTGCAAAACTCCCAGCTGGATCTCTGTTCCCTGTCGAGAGCGATATTACCCGGCTACAAGCCAAGCTTCTGGATGATATCGCAACGAAGTACACGCTGACTTCCGACGGAAACAAGCTCCAAATATCATATATCGATGACGACAAGAAACGGCGTGTCTACACTCCGATACCGATTCACTACGACGACCTCGTTCGTCGCTTCCTATGGCGTATCGAGGTTCTCGCGAACATCTTCCAGAAACGTGATGCATTAGAATCAGACGGAATGACAGAGGAGATCGACTTCGCGGTGTCTTGCAACCTTCGATATACTCTCGACGTCCTCAAGTTCTGTCGTCCCGCGTTTAGAGAGGCTGCGGAGCAGTCCGACGAGACCCGCGTCGCATTCTTCAACGTATACATGCTCGAAGAGCATTTCGTGGGGAGGCATGAACCATCCGCTGTCATCCTATGGCAGCACGACCATCCAACCCAGAATCTTCGACACATGGACGTCTTTGCGCTCGGTGAGTAACTCTGCACAACTGCAGCATCTGATCTCACTACAAACAGATTGGAGGTATCCCAAATCGCGTTTCGGGCTAGCGTGGGAGGGTGAAAAGTCCCGTTGGAACTTGCAGGCGGCCTCTTGGGATTTGCTCGTAGCAGACACCATTAGACTATTTAAGCCATGGTACGACCATCCGTTTTCTATGTTGGAGGCAGAGGACGGGAAACCCCCTGTGCGTTATTATGCAGGAGGTAAGACATAAATTTCTTGATTCTCCATACCGTTTGAAACGTCTAGAAAAGATGTGCTTGCCGACTTGCCAGACTACGACCACGAGGAAGGTGATGGCGACTCAAATGGCAAAGGCATCAGTGATTTCGGCATTAGTAGCGATTCAGATGCAGATGCCAAGGGAGATACTGATGACGAAGGCGATGACATCGGCGGCAGAGCAGTCAGTATAGAGGTGTAGTGTGGATTCAATATGGGGAATGAAACAAAGGACGAGGCGGGAATGCAACCAGACATAGACCACATGATTGAAATATGTGATGCACGGATGCTACCCTCGCACACCGCAAATAGTGTAGCTAGAGCACGCTCAAGAATATATCACAACCGCGACTATTGGGCATTACAAGCCACTGCAAGGTTGTACAAACGCATTACTATAATTCCAGCAACCCACGATGATTGTGGTGTGCCGTGGACACTGGGACCAATTGCTTCGAACACACTACGAACATATTACGAACATATTACGAACACGTTCTGTGGGAGAACAATATAAATCCACATATGGTAACTCCACACAAACCACCAATGTGGACGGTACCGACGCAGCATGGCCCATATAAGCGGCGCACCGTCGACACGTATACCAGTTTTTCCATCGGCTATAACCCACATTGGTCAGTATTGGAACATCATCCGAAATATCCTAGATCACTCACCGTCTCCATACGTAGCATTTATGTCTACTCGAAAAGGCGCAAAGACCTTCGAGGTCTGTCCACATAGCTGCAAGATCGAGAGAGTGTGCCTGAGCGACTCGACACATACACCACTTTGGCGCAAGGAAGGAAACTCGTGTTCTCGTCATGCGAAGAATGCGTCACAGCATGGCGGCTGTACCCCCGAATGCAAGGCAAATTACCTGCTCCGCAGGGAGGTCAAGGGCGTTGTCGCATTGCCCGCGACCGAAGAAGATTTGCTCGAGTGGGTCCCAGTCATTCGACGGGAGCGACGGCTTCCCGACGCCATTCTCGCTCATGTCCTCGATATCGCCGAGGCGGATCTCGACCGACTATACCCCACAAAAGGAGATAAGGACGTAGAAAAAGGAGACGAGGACGTAGACATGGAGGAAGAGGTGGAGGTGGACGGGAGATCGCAAGGCGCACGCCCAGCGGCCATGATGGAGGTCGATTCAGGGATGCTGGAGGGCAACGGCAACGGCAACGGCAACGGCAACGGTAACGGCAACGGCAATGGGGACCGGCCCATACACGACACAGCGCCACGCCCCCAACGTTGGGAGCGTTCACGCGACACCTCCGTGGTCTCAAGCCTATCCGAATACTCTCAGCTCCCGACCCATCCCACTACGGCAGCGTTTGCAGAGGACGCAAGGCGAAACCCCCCGAAATGCTTCCGCCTGCTCTACGTTCCAGATCCATCGCGCTCATGCGACTCCCTCGTGATTGCGCAGAACGACCTGGCATACACAACGCGCTCCATCCCAAAGAAAATATACAATATACTGAAGGGGGTGGTTCCAAGCCATATATTCCTCAAGCGCGATAACACACACCTATTGGAGTACGACGTTTCAATGGCAAAGGTTAGGATCTGTGAATGGGTGAGCCCTCTTTGCTTCAACCCGACGATCCTACTTGTTAACGCTACATTAGCTTTGGATCGTTTACAGGCTGTCTGCGCTGACAGTCGGCGGTTACCCGTTGTTCAATGTGGCCTACATGGACTGGCCAAAGTTCAGAGATATTGTCGTGCAGCAAGATAAAGCTGCAATCGCAGACTTGGTGCAGTACGACTGCATACTAGGGGGCATAGACTATACCGTCGATTTCAGGTAAGTCTAGGGTCCAGCACGTCTCTTGCGTTTCCGATGTCTGATCACAAGCCTGGCAGATCGACTCTGAGCTATGGTTGGAACACGGCAGAAGAGTGGAAGATCTTTCACCACAGCCTACTGCGCCTCCAATTGCACCCGCTCGCAATCTGGCCCCCTCCAAAACAGCTGGAATGGTTTGGCAAGAAGGGCCCCGATGCGATCATTCTTCGTGTCGTCGCGGCCCGTCTGGGTAACCTTCACCCAAACAGCGAAGTCCTCGACTTGGACGAGATGGCTGCCAAATCGAAACCCGTTCCCGCAAACACGGTTCTCAAGCGCTCCAACAGCGATTGCGGGCACCACGTAATTTTCCCCGAGGACAGGAGAAAACGAACGCTTGATAATCTACGAGAGAATAGCGCCAATGGAGAGACATGGCTTTCCCAGGAATTAGTTCCTACGTTGCAAACCGTCGGGGAGTGGCGGGTTTTCATCGTGAACGGCCGTATCCTCCACGTCGTTCACACCTACAAGGCCAACGCAAATTGGGCCGGACATGAGGCCACTTCCTTTTGGTCCTTGGAGGAGATCCGGTAAGCATTACCTTCTGCCGCAGCATCAGAATAACTTATGCTCATATGATCTATGGTGAACAGAGAGCGCCTCAGTGATACGGAACGGCCGGTGGTTCCCTGGGAGTTCAAGGAGGCGAATTGGGGAGCGGTCGAAGACCGTCAGCGTGCCAGGGCCGAGTTTGAAGACTTCGTCCTTTCTACCTGGAGGCAGCTCGTGTCTATCCAGAAGGGACACCTCTATGCCACGCCGTGTACTGCCATGTTCTGCAGGATGGACATCGGCGTCATGGTGCGTGGCGATCGCATATCGTACTTCGTTAATGAGGTGGAACGAAGTCTCACCACGAGTCTGTGGATGTCGGGCATGCCGCATGCCCTGCATGGGGTTTTGGCAGATACACTGGGTATTACGTTACACAAGTGGTTAAAATGGTTCCACGATCCATGCGATGTGTAGGTACCTTGGTGTGTAGACAAAGTAGGCGTTTGTAAAGAATACCATACCAGTATAATAACCATGAACTAAGATGGAATATCTGAAAGATCTATTGTTAACGGCATGCTGTTCATAGATATAAATCAGGTTTAAATCATCATATCATCTTCATATTGATTCGCGATGGCTCGTAGATCGTTCAGTGTGTTCGTAGCATGTTCGTAGTGTGTTCGTAGCATGTTCGTAGCGTGTTCGTAGCGTGTTCGTAGTGTGTTCGTAGCATGTTCGTAGTGTGTTCGTAGTGTGTTCGTAGTGTGTTCGTAGCATGTTCGTAGCATGTTCGTAGTGTGTTCGTAGTGTGTTCGTAGTGTGTTCGTAGCATGTTCGTAGCATGTTCGTAGTGTGTTCGTAGTGTGTTCGTAGTGTGTTCGTAGTGTGTTCGTAGTGTGTTCGTAGCATGTTTGTAGTGTGTGCCTAACGGTTTGCAGTATGTTTGTGGTGTGTTCGTAGTGGTTCGTCAAGATAGGGCACCGAGAACAAGTGTCCCTCCGCGTTGGTGATTCTGCAATTTCAGCGTGATGCAGGGATGGTTATCCATCTTCACAGCGTGATTGCAATGTATTATAGACCGACATTCCATCCATCGAAGGATATTCATTTACATACATGCACGAAGAAGCACCATATCATTACTGTAGCTAGGTTAAACATAAATCGTGCTGCACTAGAAAGGGGTGTACGCTGCAATACTATCCATCGCGCTCAAAGCATCAACTATATCCAAGCCGCTGGTCAGGGCTGCTGTGGTGGTGGACGCAGCCGCCACCGTCGTAGAACTGCTGGCAATGGTAGCCTGGGCAGACGCCGTGGCCGTCTCGGATGTGGGGGTGGCATCCACCGTGGTCGATGGGGCAGACATGCCGGGTAGACTGGCAGTAGATCCTGGTGGATGCACGGGCGCATTCGCACCACTGCGCAATGTGGAACTGGTCCTAGGCTCGGTACGTCGTCTCTTCGCTGGAGGTGGTCCGTCCATGTTATTGTCTACTTGTTCTTCGGCTGATGTGTCCACATCTAAAGGTTTAAACGGATGATAGGTTTAGTGCCAGCGTCGCATGATGCACTACATACCTTGTGTGGATGCCGGCGTGGAAGTTGCAGTTCTGTCAGGAATGGTATTCGTAGTTACGGCGGCGGCTATGCTACGATGTCAGTAGACATAATCGGTGAGCGGAATGATTGTACTTACTCTCCGTGTTCTCATCATTCTCCTGCAGCGCTGGGGATGTACCTTCGGAAGGCCCAGTGTCCTTTCCATCGCCATTTCCACGACACCTGCCGTTCGAAGGCACGGTAGCTAGGTGTTTTATGTTAGTCGTTGTGGTGAATCGATACAGCCTGAATAGGGTACTTACGATTTCCCAGCGAGACTGGCAGGTGTGTTGGAGTGGCCGCGGAATGCCCGGAAGATTTCCCTTTGCCCTTCCCTTTCGAAGGACCAGTAGCTGTTACCTCGCCATGTTAGCTAGCATGGCGCACACCCGATCACTACTCACGTGCTGTAGCAGGGGCCGCAGTGACCCCGGAAGGCTGGGAGGCTTTTGACTTGCCCTTTTCTTTTGTAGAGTCGCTGGTGTCAGCTAGCGTGGACTTTATGTATAACAGATGGGATACTCACGCGCTGTAGCAGGTTGAACCACCTCTGCCTGTGGCATCTGCTTCCTTTTGCGACCTTTGGCTGTCATGTGATATCAGCACAACTAGCAGAATATGCCAAACGAAGAGCGTCGCTTACCTTGAACGTTACTCAATCCAAAGTATTGAGCGACCCGGTCTGCAATGAGCTGCCACCCATCCTTAGGTACATTGCGAATGTCGAAGGTATATGCAGAACCGGAAATCACGGGCTCCTCTGCATCACGTATTTTGTATAATGCCTTCCAATCTACGAATCGATTTAAGAATATTCACGACCTAGATGTATCAGATTAGCTCACCTAACTCCAATGCGTCCTGGCATTCCAGGACAGTTTCTGGATGGCTGGCCCGCCACTGTCCGACCACATCGAATTCGTGCCGTCCCACGAAGTACTCGACGTTGAGGTACATTTCGAAGAGCACCGAACGGTAGCTGAGATCACCGTGCCGCTTTTGCGCCGTGGTGAGGAGGCCCTCGACGATCGCGTCCATGTACAGGACGTACCGCTTCACCAAGGAAGAGGCGGCGGGACTGAGGAATATCTCCTGCAGGGCCGATCGACGCAATACCTCCATCAGGATCATCTCGCGCCATAAAAAGCGGCGGAGATGATGCTGGTAACGTACCGGCACCAGTATGGAACTTGGCTCGGAGGCGGTGTCGAGCTCCCAGTTCCAAGTGTCGACAGAGAAAAGGCCCTTTTTTGTTTGGGCGAATGAAACGTAGTAGCGAATGAGGAGGATGAGACGAAGTTCCTTCTCGGTGGGGACAGTGTTTGGGAAAAATCTGTCGGACATAGTTTCGTTTGGAATGAGGGCAGTGGAAGGTTGTAGTGAACGCAGAGCGTGGCTGGGGCTATATCTACTTATATCTTAATGACTGGTGATTCCACATTCGGAAGGTGCACCCGTTTATTGTGTTCGCCACAAGGTGGATTTCCATGAATGACGTTATGAAACCCCCGATCATTCCACGCGTTTGGCACGATACAGGAGTCGAAAGTCTAGGCACCACAAACCCATTACGAACACCATACGAACACACTACGAACACGATAGGAACACACTACCAACACACTACCAACACGTGGTGCCGTATCCTTATTCTCAATGATAGTCCACTCATACTATATAAGGATTGTGGATGCGGCCTCATCGCTTATATAACACGACGGATGAAGGCCATATAAACCTCAGTCTCCACCACAAGGACGCGGTCACAGTTTTCGAAACATGTCTTCCAACGCCGCACCACGCTCTGCAAAGCTCCCAACGGGCTCGCTATTCCCCATCCAGGTCGAAATCGATGATCTACAATCTCTGATTTTGGCGGAGAAAACGAGCGGGTACACACTTGACTCCGATGGCGGCAAGCAAGTCATCATGTTCACCAACAAAACGAAAAAACGGGCAGTCTACACGCCGATACCCCTTCACTATGAACATCTTGTCCGCCGTTTCTTATGGCGCATCGACACACTTAATGAAGTCTTCAGAAAACGCCACGGTGTCGACGGAGAGGATGTGACAGACGAGGTAGACTTCGCGGTTTGTTCAAACCTCCGATACAGCCTCGAGGTCCTCAAATTTTGTCGATCGGCATTCCGAGAGGCTGCGGATGAGCCGACGGAGGTGCGCATCCCGTTCTTTGATGCATATATGCTCGAGGAGCATTATGTGGGGAGGCATGAACCGTCTGCAGTCATCCTATGGCAGCGAGACCACCCGGAGAATAACCTCCGCACTGCAGACGTATTCGCCCTTGGTGAGATTCCTTCCATGCTCACCATCGTTACGCGGATTATCCACCTCTTTCTTTTTGCAGATTGGACATACCCAAAGACGCGCTTTGGGTTGGAATGGGAGGGTGAGAAATGCCGATGGAACATCAAAGCCGCCACCTGGGATCGACTTCTCGCAGAAACAATTAGGCAGTTTCGCGACTGGTATGATCATCCGTATTCGATCATGGTCGATCATGAAGATGAAGAAGGGCCGGTGCGGTCATATGCCGGAGGTAAGAGGGTTGTTCTCTAGACTCCGCATGTCACAATGACACTGGGAATAGACGTGCTAGCCGATCTCCCATCTGACGAAGAAGATGGTGAGGGAGAGGAAAATGCGGGTCGGAATGACAAGGATGAGGACAGTGATATGGATGCAGAAGGGGAGGATGAAAATGAAGATAGCGACAAGGATGCAGAAGGCGAGGATGAAGATAGTGACAAGGATGCGGAAGGCGAGGATGAAGATAGTGACAAGGATGCAGAAGGCGAGGATGAAGATAGTGATCAGGATGCAGAGGGTGATGACGAGTAGGCAGGAATTGTGGACTGTCACGATGTACAAAGCTTGAAGCCATGATGATCTTATGTTTCATATCCTGAATTTAATGATCTTGTACGAACTGAAAAGCATGGTGCGTGTAGATAGAATAGAATGCAGGACAGAACACAGTACAAATTGTACGAACGCATTAAGTGTGTTCGTAGTGTGTTCGTAGTATGTTCGTAGTGTGTTCGTAGTATGTGTTCGTACTGCGTTTTTAGTAACCTTAACGAGTTCGTAGTGTGCTTCTAACGTGTGCCCCCGACGCCTTCGCAGTCTTAGTGCTCAAGGTGTGTTTGTTAAGGCGTACCAGTAGTTGTTGACTGAGCGTGCCAAACATTTTGAAGTACTTTATATTACATGACATGATGACATTGACGTGTACACTACCGTGCGTGGATGCGCTGAACGATCGACATGATCAACACTTTGTAGTGTAACCTCCAGAGATCAGAATAGGGAAAAGTGGATAGTGACGACTGAACTGGGACACTGTACGATGATGCAAATCGTCGCCGCCATGTGCGAGCAGAGATTGCCTCTGACAATACTCGAGTCACTGAAGAAATGCTGAGTATTTCCATTTGAGCCGCAATAAAGTGACCTTGCCTTCAAACTGTTCGTGATGAGCCTCATGGCGTGCTGAAACGGGGAGCTATACCTCGACCCATCAGCTTCAAGAACCTCCGAAAAAGGAATGACGCGGTATTGACTGATGTCCATCGCCCTTGGTCGCTTGGATGCCCTTGCTGGATTGAACGTGTCCTCGTCTCTGAATCCGACCAGGTGTTCTTCATACACCTCGCGTAGTTCATCACGGGGGAACTGATACATTATCCAGGATTGTCCAAAGGCGATGATTGTGAAGACACGGAGAAGGTCTGGATAAGCATCGAAAGCAAATTGTGCTTGCGTGACAATCTGAGGCAAGTGCGGCGGCAAAGCTGCGACGGGCGTGTCTGTGTGGGGCTTGACCTCCAAGATGCAAAGAAGGCGTCGATGTGGTACACCATGGCGTCGCAAGGCAAACACGGTGAAATCCGGGATGCGATATTCTGTGCTAACAGCAGCTCTCTCCTTGTCAATGCTTTGCTGGATGTCCGACCGGTTGCTGATTTCACCCATGGACCTGTCCCCATCATTTGCTTCACAGCTCCATCGACCTGAGGAGTTGATTGGTTGGTAGTCTCTAGCGAGAATAACCATATCGAATACGCACGCTCACTGGAGTCTGAATCGTCTAAGAGCACTTCCCTGGTGAGCTGACGCTGCGGAGATACTGACATCCTCATGGTGCTGTCAGAGGAATGTCTTGTCCAATCGTTCAGAACACTGTCCCAGTATTCATACCAGACGGACTCGACATCCATTGCTTGTTCTTCACGGATGCTACCCACAATATCATGAAGATCACGGATATGTGGTGGAGTATTTGGGGGGATCTCGAACTGATTGGGCATATCGTGATGCGGCAGGGGGGATGGGCCTGGCTGTACTTATATTCAACACTCCATGGGTTTCATGATTTTTCTGTGGAATGATTTACATAATATTTAATTATCGTTCAAGCCTTCAAGGGACTAGTTCAAGAAGCGACCTTTCCACGTACGGTCGACGTCGGCTAGAAAGCGAACTGTTAATCTCGGATAGATGCTGTGGCGCCACCCGCGCTCCATAACCTTTTTTGATTATACATTATGTAATGGTTGGTATATATTGGCATTGTCTCCGTGTTGACACGTATCAGTCTATCAGTCATGTCTAACTGGCTCAGGCTGTCTTCAAGAAAGAAAGAAGAGTTTGATCAGCTTTCTCTTGCATTCAGACAAGTACAGTTTCGAGCGGTGAGCTCAGTCCTACCGATGATACTTTCAATAGTATAACCCAATGACCAACCTTCAGACTAAAACCGCTTTGCGCACCGCAACAGCCCTGAATGAGCTCCCTACGATTTTGATCCGAAGCAACGACCGCCGGGACGCATCCCCACCGCTGGTGCATTATGGTTACCCATTACGCATTGAGCGAATGGACGAGCTTTTGGAACAAAAGCTCAGTGCTCCAAAAGACACATTCAATGGAAATCCATTCGGCGTCCTCGTTTACCTTCAACGCGAGGTATTCAACTACCGTGTCAACTTCCAAACGGTTTACCTCCACGGAACCGACTCCATGTTCTTCCTCTCTATCACAAGCAACTGGGAGCCAGCTCCTGACGATGAGCTATTGGAAGATGTGGTGAAGAGGTTGAAGGACTTTCTGGATACGAATGAGGAACCCGTCTGGTGTCTGGATGCGCAGAAGTGTTTTTGGAGGAAATGATCGACATGATATTCCCATATGACATGCAGAATGTTTGAAGGAGATTGAACACATGCTATTTTCTCAATAGTACGTTATGTAGTCTACATGATGAATGCATTCAAGTTGGCTGGTTGGCACACGTGATGAACCAGCGTCCAAGATCCTGCCAACACATAGAAAAGACGTCAGGAACACACCAAGAACCAATTAGGGATACTACGAACACATTACGAACACACTACGAACACACTACGAACATACTACGAACACACTACGAACATACTACGAACACACTACGAACACACTACGAACACACTAAAAACACACTACAGATACTAGAAACATACTAAGACACGAACGCTAACACTACAGATACTGCTGGTAGTTCACGTCGTGCAAACACCACTACATGTATGCGTGTTCAATCCCTAGCACAAAGAACGTGTGTTGGGCTGCGTTTGTAACCTGACCATGTTTGACTCATCCGCAAACTGGAGGGGAGCACTTGCACCAGGCACACCAAATCATTTGCACAGCACGAAGTTCCATTACGGGCATACCACACATGGGGATAAAATAGAACGATGCATGTATGCGAGCCACGAGGCATGCTGCGCCAGAAATTCCGAGCATCACATTGTGTAGTGATGTAATACAATATAAGCGCGTACGCATAAATAGGCAGCCACCCTCGGTCACGTTCGAGTCGCATTTTCGCCCCCAAGTCATTCACCAGCACATTCCTGCCTCCCTACCCCCCCTCCCCAAGCCATGCCAAGACAGTATTGCCACATGGTAAGTGATTTTATGCTGTCCTCGGTGCCCCCCCTGACTAAAAGATAACGCAGAAAGTCCAGACAGAACGCGCCGTACGTCTCATTCATTCTGGAAATACGCTCTGTAATCATGTTGATCGGGAGTTGTGGTGACATTAGGACGCCTATGATGTTAGTCATTGATGCAGCGTACGAGGCATTCCGGCTGACAGTGCAACTTTACACAGCGGGCAGCCTTAATGTTGATTCGGAATTACCAGCTGATCCGTGCTATCAGGAATTCAGTGATGGTGAAAGACCTGGGACTCATAGGGGAGAACGGAATATCTGCAGATATGCATACGACATTGTCGGCCTTTCTTCAGGTGAGTGCGCATATTATGTAGTATTGGTGTCTCATGGGGAGGCCACCTTCCAGAAATTGAAGCAGGAGTCTTGGAGGCGGGCAGAAATGATTCTTCCAACCATTTCCGGGGAGTATGGTTGGTTGGAAGAATGGGTAGAGGGAAATGCTCTAGACCTCTCTGAATACCGTGTCATTGACTCACCGTCAGTGATAGAGGAGAGGGCTGAGACTGCGAGTGAGGATGGAATTTAACATGTAGTGAGCTACTCATGGACAAAGCGTCGTCAGGCCCAGAGGTACAGGAAATGGCGGAGGGCGAGATGATGCAAGGTTCGTGAGACACGCGGCGCTGATAGCATGGTCTGACTCTGTACAGTTGACGAGGAGAGCGAGGTGGTGTTCAGTGACTGGGCGGCATCAAGTCCTGCCACGTCTCAAACGCAGCAGAATGAAGCCCCCTCCATGTCGATGGCGGGGGTGCTCCTAAGGCCGTGGGAGATTCACAACACGACGGGAATTCCAAGTGAGTGACAGGGGAACCTTGGCTTTCTCAATGGGCAAGATGTGACATAGATTGGTGATGGCGTTGCTGATTGCAGGCAAGGCATACACATGGAAGGGGCTTCGAGAGGCGTTATTGCAACGCAACGAGGAGAAGAATATTGTGAAGTTTGAGAGGATGCCTGGAATGATTCGGGTGATCTGGGATGCGCACTGGGAGGTTAGGTTAGGTTAGGTTAGGTTAGGTTAGGTTAGGTTAGGTTAGGTTAGGTTAGGTTAGGTTAGGTTAGGTTAGGTTAGGTTAGGTTAGGTTAGGTTAGGTTAGGTTAGGTTAGGTTAGGTTA
>JBBPOC010000537.1:0-16082 GCA_038091235.1 Tylopilus rubrobrunneus | reverse complement strand
TACAAGTCGACCTATATACTAAGCTACTGAATAGCTCGCATAATCATATAGATTATGCATCATGCCGTGTAGAGGCCGAGCGTAGCTTGCTCGTATTTGGTCTGGACATCGTCGCGTTCCAACACTCTGTCATCAATAGATACTGACAGACTGATTTAGGTGGGCTAGATCGTAGCCTGGCTCAACATCCTCGGTCAGACTGTGGGTGTAACATCTGCAGAGTTTGAACAAGCTGACCTGATACTCCCTGCAGCATCTATATGATTGTATCCACTAACGGAACTGACTACCGGGCTGCTTTTCATCCATAGCATGCTCAACTCTTTCAAAATTCGACATATGGCCTATTTCGCGAGCGCATTCGTGTTCACTAACTTTGGCGCCACGTTTCTGATCATCGTTCTGCTTCTGGCAATGACGCCGCGATTCGAAATTCTCGCTACTTCGTATGTCTTTGGCACTGATGGCCTCGTCAACGGAACGGTGGATGGAACGATGGGATCTTCTCGGCTTGTTGAGTGTCCAACGGGCCATGACTGCACAACTCACATCTCCGAAGAGCTGCGTACGCCACACCAGCAGCCATCATCATCGCAACGATCGGTACCGGGGTAGCTAGTTGGCTCCTCAATATCTCGCTGATCCTGTGTTCTGGATCATTTGCCGATCTTCCTGGCGATCATGGCCTCACGAATGGGACCTTCGTTTGTCTGACCATTTTTCGTGGCACAAACGAGCACACAAGCAATGTCTCACACCTTTTACGTGACCGCGGCCTTCCCGATGGCGGTTTTTTGGCCACGTCAGCCCTCTCACGCCGAGGCGTCTGGTTGACTGTGGTTGTCAGCATTCTCCCTGCACTACTCGACCCAGCGAACCTTGCCGCCACCAATGCCATTTTCGCCATGACAGCGATGGCATCAGACCTTTTCTACGTCATCCCGATGTGTCTTCCATTCCCATCCTGAAGTCGGGCCGTATTACATGGTGATGGCTGGCTCGGGGCGTTTGCCAACGGCTGGTGCACGCTGTGGACGTGCTTTGTCTGCGTGGTGTTTTCACTGCCCATGCAGCCGCCCGTCACGCCGGCCAACATGAACTATGCTTCTGTGATCACAGTGAAGGGGATCGCAATCTCAGAACCAGTATTTGCAGGCCGCACATCGACACTACCATAGTCCCGTGTCTAATTTACCCTCTGGAGAGCATGCCGGAGTGGGCGAGGATGACGTTGAGAGAGCCGAGATTAAAGTCGAGGCTGAGACTGGTGTTAAAGAGGTTGCCTGAGTATCATCCAACGACGACTGCGATTCTCTTGGACTTGTCTCCGGAATCAATACCACATATACGAGCTCGCACATAAAATACCAAGTTGCTTTCAAACCTGATCTGAAACGATCGTTAACGATTGTATGATACAGGACGCCAACACTGCAAGTGGCCTACCGCACAACTGGATCCTCTGGATCTCTTTGTAAACCAAGTTTAGACCTACTTTCCGCTGCGGACGGACGGATCGATTCCGGACAAGCATGTTGCGACGCGTCATGACCGCGGCCGCAGCCATCCGACCCTAGTCCCATAAGTACGGGCCCCGACGCCGCACCTGGCAGCAATCGACGTTTCAGCAGCCAGCCAGTATACCCGCCATGTTCGCCACAGCGCGTCTCCACCTCTGCCCCTACACCGAAGCCGATCTCGACGACCTGATGCACCTCTGGAACGACCCCCGCATCCAGCCCCTCGTGACGACGGGCGACCGCGCCCCACGCGGTCCGCAGTTCAAAACGCACCTCCGCGCACAGATGGAGAGCGCCGTCTTCGCCGCGGTCGTGCGGTGCCGCGACACGGGCGCGTTCATGGGCCAGGTCGTGCTGCACGTGCCCGAGCGCCGGAACCGCGACGGGACGTACGGCGTCTGTCTCGCGCCGCGGTTTTGGAACTGTGGGTACGGGAGCGAGGTGACGGCGTTCGTGGTCGATTATGCGTTTCGGTGGATCGGGCTGCAGCGTGTGTCGTTGTCGGTGTTGGCGAGCAACGCGAGGGCGGTCGCGGTCTATGAAAAAGCGTGAGTGCGTTGGGCCACTGAGTTGGGCGTCGCTGACGGTTCGCGCGTTCAGCGGGTTCGTGATGGAAGGGCGAAAACGAGCCTGTGTGTGGTCGAATGACCGATGGGAGGACGTGCTTATCATGGGCCTCCTCCAAGACGAGTGGATAGAGCGGATTTCCATCCTCGATCAATGACGCGGACGATCAATCCATGTATGATTACAAGCAACCATGTATACGCTACGGCCAATGGAAAAGGGACACAAGGGTATCATCATCATGCCACGTCTGTGAAATAATCCGCCAACGACTCTTGCATCTCCTTCAACTTGCCCGCTGTCGCTGCCAACGCGCTCTCCTTGCACCACGGCATCGCGTCGAGCAAGCCATAAGTGGGTATCTCGCGCTCTATCAGCGCCTTGAGAGTGCTCTCCGCAAGCATCATCTTCCCAATCACGTCCGCATACTGCAACGGCAGCCCGTGCTTCCCCATATCCAACGTCGATCGCCACAGCCCGGCCCACGCCTGGTTGCACCGCACCTGGACGCTCCCAGTACACCGCGGGTGGTGCTGCAAGATCGGGGGTTCGCTCGGCAGACGCTCGGCAAGCCGCCCGAGTGCATAATGTCCCGACAGCAACCGTATCCGATGCGTCCGCGTCAACTGCGGGTCCGCATCCCAGAGCTCGCGCCCTTGCAACAACATGGCATGATACGCCAACCCGAGCAGCGCGCGCAGATTGAGCCGCTCCGCCATCCCGATCGCGAGCGCGACGTCCTTGCCCGACGCGATGAGCCGCTTCCACCGAACCGTGGCGGCCTCGAGCAGATCGCGCTGCTCGCAGAGCGACGCCAGCTCAGTAAGCTGCACCAAATTGGGCCCTTCGGCATCGTCAATGTGGGCGTGCTGGGAGCGCATGTAGATCGTCTTGAGTTTGTCCAGCGCCCAACTCTCGATGGCGCGGAACTCGTACTTGTGGGTGATGCGCGCGAGGTTGAACAGTTTGAGGCTGATAGCTTTGGCGGTCATCGCACCCTCCAACTCGTGGGGTCTGTAAATAGACAAGGGGTGCGGCGTTTGCCAAGAACGCGTGCGAGGCGGCAGGAAAATGTACGTACAGCGCGTACAATGCCCACAAAAGGGATCGGAACTCGTCTGCGGTATCCCCTTGCAGTCTAATTGGGTTGTCGTCGCCCTCGCCCTCGGGGCCCACTGTGACACCCGGCTCGTTGTTGGAGGTGCTCGAACGCAGGTCCGAGTCTAAGGAGAACATGCTCTCGAACGTCGACTTTTCCTTGGTCAAGGCGGAACGATGCACCTGGAACATGCACATGAGCAGGGTCAGAACGGCACGAAAACGGGCAAATTGACCTTGAACAGCGTGTTTTCGACGAGGAGGACCGTGTTTCCATCCGAATAGTAATATATCGAGTCTCTGGTGGGTATTGGGATGGACAATTGAAGTTTGGGCGTGGACGGGCTGACGTTGCTAGAGTGCATGAAGTCGTTGGTGAGATACACGGGGGGTAAGTGTGTCATCGTGACGCTTTGAACGGCGAAACAGAGCGCCGAGGACGGAGGTAACGAGGATCGATGGTGGTCGTGTTCAAGCTGGTGGGAATGCCCTTACTCGGTCTCGACAGATAAGATTACCCTACCAAGTTACTCATTCGCATGGCAACTGGCCTCAAACATGATATAATCGTAGCGAGTGTCGTGAATAATAGTAAGGAGAGCGAAGACAACCAGGAACACGTGCGATAGTGAAACCAACAGTTTAGAGAAATAAAGGAGGGTAGAGATCCAAGAAAGAAAGTACAGGCGTGGATGAGATGTACAATCTTTCGTAGGCTTACATACAAGGTGGTGGTGGCTTCGCCGCATACAGTGCAAATGTCGGAGTGGTCACGCTTGGCTGCGTTGACGAATACATGGCCTGCAAAAGAGATTGATTTGGAGTGCTTTGTCATGATTCAAGGGCCTTGAGCTCGGCGACGAGCCTCTGTTGATAAGGGATCAATGGATCCGCTGTACAAATAGAAGACAGGTACTGACCTCGGCTTCCTTCATCAGGTGTGCTGGGTCGATGTCGCCGGCTTGTGCTTGCTGACCAAGCTTGATGCCGTATTCAAGCAATTGTTTCATGTAGTAGGGATTTATAATGGTCTCGTCACTTGCCAACAACGATTTTGCTGATGGAACTCCCGCTTCCGCGAACATGAGCAAATCAAGCAGCAGACCAATCATGCACTCACGTTGCCGCATGGCCAACCATTCTTGCTCCAAAAGTTCTGGTATTGTAGCTCTCTCCTTTGGATGTCTCGCCAGACAGCTCCTCATCCCATGGATCACATCGGCTCTGACAGGTTGCTTCAAATGGTCGAGCTTCTTCCGTTCTCCATTCTTATTCACCACGCTGGGAACGCTGAACTCCGGGAACTCGATTTCGTGGGCGAGGTCAGGGATCGCCTTCATTTTCTGATAGACCGATAGGTGCTGAAAGGGTGGCTGGCCATAGACCATCTGGTACAAGATGCAGCCTAGCGACCAAACATCGCTAGGCCGGCCAACTTTGAGACGGCGCATGCCCTCCGGTAGCTCAATGGCTTCGGGGGACATGTAATTGACCGTTCCGATCTAAAAACTACTCAGCGACACACGTCGACGAATCGTCGCAAACTCCGTACCTGATGATCTCGTTGAATATTAGTAGTATCGTTCGCGATAGCGTTGGCAATGCCAAAGTCAATCAACTTCAATTGCCCTCGCACGAGCACGAAGTTAGCCGGTTTCAAATCAGAGTGTACGATCTTTTCCTCGTGTATGACATGGACCGCTTGCAGCATCTATTTCCATCTTCGGTCACTGGAACAACTGAAAACATACAAGCCCAAACGCACCTGCTGCCAGTAGTATGAGATCCACACCATGTTCAGGGGCTCTTTTTGTTGCTCTTGCAGCAGTTTCGCCAAATCGATCTCTCCACATTCCATCACCAACATCAGATGACCCTTGCCACCACCTGGCCCAGCTTTGACCTCTGAGTCAAACAACTGGATGATGCGGTTGTTTCCTTCGAGTCGCTTGAGTAACCTGATTTCATTCATGTACCCGCTGATGGTCTCTCCGTCGGCTCTATCGAGGGAGACGCGCTTGATGGCGTAAATTTCGTTTGCCGCATTCATTACGCGGTAAACTCGGGAGGACCCGCCTTTACCGAGCAGGTCGAGACGTGCGTATACTTTCTTGTTTACCACGATATTGTGGTTCCGTACCGGGGCAGCAGCGGCTGGCGCAGGGGGTGGTGGCGCCGGTCTCACTCGTTCCCGTTGCGCAGCCTTTGCTTCTGGCTCACTCTCCGCGACCTCGTCACCAGCTGCCCAAGTCTTACCATTCTTCTGAACCCCGGTACCAGGCGGAGGAGCCAGAGTACCACTAGTCGTTGGGGGTTCTGGAGCAGTCGGACTACGTCGATGATATACTTGCCCCTGTGCTTGCTGAGGTTGCGATGACTGTGTTTGGATGACAGGAAAGGGTTGTTGTTGCTGTAATGACGAAAGAGGTCTGCCCTTCGGCGACAAGCGTGATGGGAGATGTTCGACGGCAGTAGGAGACCCCGCGGGAGCTGGGTCAAGGTTGAGCGTGCGGACGGTGTCAGAATCACGTCGGTTATGGGTCCTAACTTGCGAACGCAGATGTACTTGGGACATGTGCGTCGGGGAGGGCGACTGGCGAGGCTGCTGAGCAAGAGCGTTGGGAATGACATCTGCCATCTGTCGGAGGGGATACTCAGCAGCGTGTTCTACATATCAAGTATAATTTGTGAGTAGACCAAGTGCGGTATATGAACAATTCACTCGACAAACCTTCTGGCTCCATTGGCGCCCGTCGTACGCGTGCAGAACTCAATCCAAGGCTAGATCCCGGCCTTGAAGGATGTGGATTCTGAGTGGCAGGTAGGGCTGAATGGCCCCCAGGAGAATACCGCTCTTCAGCTAGAAGTGGGTCTGAGAGGCAGAGTATAAGAGGTGACTCGGAACATACCGCCAGAGGCATCGCTCAGGCTTGCGGATCGTCGTGAACGCGTACCACTCGATTGTGTAACAGGGGGAGCATAGCTCCGAAGTCGAAGCTGGCCATTCATAGGTTGTGGCTCCTCTCCACCTGCGAATAGTCGTGTTTAGCATACCGAGCCTCCATCTCAAGACACCCACGAACCTGTATCAGTTTCCTCGCCGCCCGCGTAGTCATAAGGAACCTCGTTCTCGCCTACTTCGTGTTCGTTAATTTTCTCGAACCCGCCGCCTCCGACACCGTATTTTGCGCCCATCAACACACGACCTGCTCTGTTAGGTCCGGGCATAATCTGCCGGCCGGGCTGCAGCGGAGGACGCGACAAACCACCAGTGCCTGATAAGGAAGAAACGTAGGCGCGCGGAGGTAGTCCAGAAATCGCACGTCCCTCGACCTGGCTCAACGAGGCAGATCGACTAACTAGTCTGGGTGAGGTTCGTCGCGCCGCGCCGCCATCGGATGACACGCCATCCGTGCCATCCGAAGATGTGATCAGGTTCTCCTTCTCCTCTTGAACATGCATATCCCAATCACCACGTGCGCGAAGCATGATATCATCGCGCTCATCGACCTGTTGGGGTTCTCGATGTTCATCAAGGGGTATGCGCTGTGGCCGGCCAATTTTACGGCCAGTACCACGCAGGCCGTTGGAGGTGGGGGCTCGAAGGGTGGATTGTGCCGCCGGCGTGAGTGCGGCTGGACCAGAGGTAGCGCGGGTGAAGGATCGCGCGGAGGTTGCGGCTGCTAGCGTGTTAAGGCGGTGTTGAAGTTGGTCAGGAAGGGAGCTATGTTGTGAAGGGTAGCTCTCAGAGCGTGAGAGTGAGTTGCGACGCAGATTGTCGGAGGAGTTGTTCGAAGTGGGTGAGGGTGGTTTGACGGAGGCGTGAGAAGGGATGTGGGTGGTTGTTCCGGGAGGCGGCGATGGTGATTTATGTGAGGGGCCATCAAACAAAATCTCATGAGGGGTTGGCGGGCTGGATTGGTTGGAGCGAGATGAACCTTTTGAGATGCGGACATAGTTGCCATTAGAGTCGAGTTCGTAATCGAATGAGAGTTCAATGATAGAGGAGTCGTCTGATGGAGAAGTGGACGGTTGGCGGTTATTCTTCGGCGCGTCGAGAGCGGTAGACGGGGGTGTACGGGGTGGTGAAACGCGATGTTCGCCATGTGTTGGCGATATCGTACGGGAAACTGTGGAAGGAACCATTGATCTGGAGAACTGAAGGTGACCTACACGACTAAGAGAATGGAACGAAACGACACAAAATGAACCTAGAAAACGGCGAGACGAGAAAAGACACGTCGAGAACGTTGACGACGACGAGAACGAACTAATTTTCTTTGTGAAATGGATGCAACTCGAACCGACACGAGGCAGCTACGCGGTCACGTGGTTGGTTGTAAACTCGATCGCACACAGCCGCAGCGTCACCGTCATGCCAACCCGCAGACGCCGCCATGTAAGCAAGAGTACAGCCAATGTATACTGCTGTGATACTTTGCTGATCACTGGAATTCGTATAGTACTCTGGCCGGGCTCCGTGTACCCACTGCTACTAATGTGGCACCACTGCCGACGGCAAGAACCAAGATCTACGCGGCCCGACTCCCGAGTCGGAGGACGTCATTTCGTCATGAGTTGAATGAAATCTCTTTAAATATTCAATCAACCCCGTCCCCCGCGGTGGACTGATCCGCGGCTTTGTTGCGTCATCTACAATGTGCTGATTTAGGTGAGCGACTCAGGCCGGCATTATGATCAAATTGACGACGAGGTCCGCAACGCCGAACTGATCAGGATTACCTCTAAATTCCAGCCACGGATCGCTTCGCGCCAACAAGCGCTATGTATAATTTCATGGGCGAAATCTCTACCACTCTTTCGCCATGCTAGTGCTGACGCACGAGTTTAGTTCAAGTTGGAACTGTGGGCTTGGTAAGCTTCCCGCACGGTCGTACCTGGATGGTCATATCGAGCTCAAATGAACCTTTTGCTTCTACCGTTTGGTAATGAATTTGTCATCCCATTGCATCGCACGACACAGCGCGTTATCCATGACAAACGGGCCCATACTCCCTTCAATCTTGCCAGTGCTTATTCCGAACCCTTCTAACCTCAGCGACACATCACTGCCCGAATCAAGTTCACTTTTTCAAAACCATGTCTTCTGATAAACAATCGGGGCAACTACAGATGAACGACTACGCCTCTCGTGGGTCACGTCGCTTTTCTGATGAATTGAAGCCTTCGCTCACCAAGCCACTTACTGATTCATGTAGTCATAATTGTTACTGCCATCAGCTATGATTATTGTGAGTCATCTGTTTCGATTCCTCGTCGTCGAGCTAGAGGTTTCATAATAGGCCTGACCATTTCGAAAGAAGTAGAGTGCTGACCCTTTGCATTCATTCCCAGCTGACTATTTCCCGTAGGTAACCTATGTCTGGGTCTGTCATCAACATCTTTACACCTGAGCACGATGTATACGATATATATCATAGAACCGACCATGGACCAAGGTGTCCTCGATGTTTCTTCTTGTGAGTCCTGATCCTTGATTTTTCCGTGGTACATATTCATTCCAGTCAAAAATCAGGTCCGTTACGTGGGTTGTCTTTGTGGTTTGTGAGCCGCACGACATCGAACGTGGGCCAGGTACTGACTTGATACCTGTTCCTCAGCGCGTATGCACTGAGTATGTTCCTTGAAAATGTTTAGTTGTAGTGGATTAATCTGACCGTGACGAATGCGCGCCTTAAGGTGGCACTTCTTTTATACCAGCGTCCACAAAGGTACGATTCCTCTTCGTGTTTCAGTGATCCCCGTTATTCCTTAGCTCATTTGTTACTCACTCGAATACTGCGAACATATCCATATCAAACATAGACGTGAGTACCAAAGATCACATCAGGAACCCTATATTGATCTGACATGATAGATGTAAGCGTTTTCGAACGACGGTTCACAGGCATGCGCTAAATTCGGGCAACTCGAAGGCGCTAGAGTGTATGCCCTAAGAAGTTGGGCTTACGGGTTCTTTTTGGCGGGTGCTGAAAGTGAGCGTTGTCACCGTCTACATCGTAACAATGCCCGATGATGATGCCGATGGAAGTGGTGATGATACTTCGCGTGTATGCGATGTATCATCGCTCAAGGATCATTCTGGGTGCTCTTCTTGCCATGTACATACCGGAGATTGTCGTCCTCCTCGTCATCAGTGGCCTCAGCAGCAATATAAGCCGTGATGTAGGTATGTATCGAACAGATTTACTGCGTCCAGGCCGTCATTTACAAATTTCTACATCATAGTTTCCATTGAACCGCTGTTCGGCATCACAGTCTGCAGCTCTATATTTCACCCAGAGATTGTGCGTTGGTACGACGCGTGCATCATTGTGCAGTGCACTCTCGGCGTTACCATGTGTATCTTGGTGACAGTCAAACTCTTGAGCGAGTCACTCCGGATGCATCGAGCGGCGCGAAGGTTTCAGGTGAACAGATACGTTGGCCTCTTCCTTAAAGACGGTCTTATGTATTTCCTTGTGTACGTTCGTTCCTTTCCCCGTCTGCATGATGAAGTTATTTAATACGGCATAAGCAGCACGCTCCTCAACAGACTTAATAATCTCCTCTCCTTGCTCGGTGTGCTGGGTACCCACCTGGGAAAGGCAGGACTAGTGCTCATGGTTTTATCTAACGTTCCCCTCTATACTCTCACCCCGCGATTCGTTTTGAGCGTCCGAGAGTTGTATGCGTCCGACATGCAAGGCTGTTGGGACCCCGACATCGATAGTGGGTTTGGTTTCTCAAACCGAGCACCGGGGGACAGTGTGGTAGCAACGTTGGGGACTATACGGTTTGCGGAGAATGGAGACGCCACTGGAGAAATACCAATGGACGGTGGGGTGTATTGAAAGAGTTACGGTTTAAAAGGGGGGCATGTACAAGGTCGCAGTGGGTTGCCGTAGATGCACAAGACAATGTAACTCTTGTGTTCTGATGATCGTCTAGCACAATGTTAAGAAATTGGAGCTTTGCTCAGGGGCTGCAGTGGCAGCAGAGGGATTCCAAATAGATGGCGTCGACATGCTACTCTCCGAAGTTATGGTCTCACTGGATTGTACGACGATGGGAGCAACATCGGCATTCGAAACCAGCCTAGGCTGGCGTCCCGGCGGTCAAGCTCCTCCATGCCAAAGCGGGAGCCCGGGTCGGAATCAGCCCTTCTGGTGCACTATGGGAGGATCAGTTCGTCTCTATGTCACACCGGCATTCACAAGATCCAGCACAGATAAGAAACGATGCCATCCGCAATATCTACTCCTTTGCTAGTGCGAATCCCCGACCTTTCTCGCGAGGGAGAAAGCGCGAGGGAGAAAGGTAAGGTTACAGATAGCACGTCGTGCTGTGCATGATCAATAATTAACATCAGGAGGCGGGGTGGCTCTAGCCTGAGCACAGAGAAGCAGTGATCAAATGACGTGATCACAAGTCCGAGTCGGGAGACGATACAGGTCTTCCATGGGCCACTCGAATACTGGATGCCCAGCTAACCCCTTACGACGGTTGGCTCCATACGGCACCAAGAGACTCCTATTGTGCCTGTCACATGAAGGATTCAGTACATATATCCTGCTGAGCTGCAATATCTCATAATCGTCCTTGCAGTCAACAAAGCCCTACTCCCTCGCGACCAAAGTTCTTGGTAGAGGGCTCTTGCAGGGAAGACTGCACATGGAAGATCCATTGTTGCTCAGCTGCATTGCTTTGAAATGGAAAAGCCGATTGAGCGAGACGTAGGATGTGTAGAAAAATCTTGCAGAGTAACCAGTTGCCGGCACGAGAGTCCTCGACCTGATTCCCCCTGCTCAATATTTGCCTCCAGATGGCGAGATGGGAGGATGAGAGCCACTTGGACAGGGGAAATAAATAAAGCAGATTGCACCGGGCCGATCATCAAATACTGGCGCGGTGTCGCCAAGATTTAGAAAGTTCGGCGTATGTCTATCATGATCACCCACCAGTTGAAGCGATGTGCTCTTTCCGCAAGCATCAGGAGAATACTTACAACTCTGCATGTTCCAGTTATGCATCGACGTGACGACCACCAGTGGGTGAAGGTTTGGATCAACGGTGTGAATGACTCGCTTGCTACTAGGCGGGCGGTTGTTCGCGGAGCTTCGCGGTCGTCGTTCCTCTGCAGCCGGCACTGGCGCCGCACATCGGAAGATACGGTAAGATGACGACGTCGTCTCAAGCGAAGGACTCGGAACAGTCACCGTTGCAGGTTGTCCGCTTCTTCGTTAGGCACATGAAACCAATTCTCAGGCAATCACGGACCGAGGCATGCGTCGGTAGTCTGGTGACCAGACTAATGCGTCGGGTGATCATTATGACCACGATCCGGTACCGCATCATGATCCTGGAAGAGCTTTGGGTGACATTCATCCCGGCCACGGCTAGTCTTTTCAATCTGGCAAGAATAGATCTAGACAGGCCCACGTTTCGGTGAGCCTTTTTGGACTCCTTTGGATATCCCAGGCTTCCTGCCTTCAGAGTCACCCATATTCTCGGCACAATTCGGTGACGGCGTGAACAGATTCTCAGCACTAGAGAGTGAGCCATCTCACAGGCTCCCAATCGTCTTCTTGCAAGGCCGCTTCCACACGGGCATGCCGAGGTTCCGTCCAATCACGATTCTCGCTCATCGATCATCCTTCATTCAAGTCGACCTTTGCTGAGTCAGCCAGGTCTAGACGCCTTCAGAGTAATTCGTCCGAACACCAAATTTACTGAGGAGGCACACCATCGTCTCCATCATTTCTCCGTGCATGCCCACCGCTATTCGTGCCTATGCTGATATCTCTGGCTGTTCCGTCGGTTTACATGCGGTTGGGGTGCATCGGCCTCACGGGAACTGGAAGATTCCCCACACATTTTTTTACGTGCGGGTTGCTGATTTGGCAACCTTCTTGTGTGCTCGGAGGTGCGAGGCAACCAACGTATCTGCCGCGCCATTGTTTCCGGGTTAACATTTACGACGATCTCTTGAAGAGACCTGCGGAGCGACTGAGAGTGAAATCCGAGGGATTAGTTCCAAGCTTTCGGGATGTGGCGACAATATTTATGCCGGGCTCCACGACTTAAACCTATACAACACGTCAGCAACTTGAAGCCTCCGGTTGTGTGGTCCATACCACAGCAACCCCCCTGGCTTCCTAACTTCTACGAAGACGGTGTACAAGACGGCGATCGGAAGTGGAGAAACGCGGAACAGACTCTGATGGGTTCTCTCGCGTCAGCTGTCACGTACGCACGATCAACACCACGGGTGATTCTCCGCAGAAAGACGGCGGGAGACGCGTCATGCGCAGACCGCCTATGCAACCCGTCCCAGTTCATCCCTCTCCGTTGCTGTAGAGGGATCTATAGGAGGTGTGGCGCTGTTCCGGTCAGCTCCGGGCGTTGTAGCATCCCTTTCCTGAGTTCTTTCGAGTTCCTTGGCGACGAACTTCGCATGGCCGCTGAAACTCATCATGGCACTCAACGCACCCCTAGCGAGCGGATCATATATAAAATGGCTCGAACGGACACAATACACCCACTTGACGATCCCATGGCGGTCAATCACGAACGTGATACGAGCGTCGGCCAGTCCGAACATACCCCACCCAATTCATGGCGGGATGGTGCTCATGAATTACGTAGTATCCTGTCTTGAGCGATACAGACGAAGTCGCGCACGGGGCATATCAAATTGCGTTTTCACGACGAAGCCTCACAGGGAGCTTGTGTTTTTCAACGGATGCTTTCTGTTTCTCCACCGGATCAGAGCTCACATTGACGACTAGAACATCAGATCGCTTGTGTATCTCGTTATCTGATGACACGCCGAACAGTGATCAGAACAATGGGGAATTCTCGGCATGAGATGGCGCACACACCTGCCATTGCATCACGAAAATGGCACGCCTCACGCGTGCAACCATAGGTGCCTGTGTATCGGAAGCGGATGAGATCAGCGTCAGACGGAGTAGAGTCGGCATGGGTCACGGTTTTACCAGACTCGGGATAAAAGAACGATGCGATCGGTTTCTTGATGCATTGGCCGTCCTTTTCGGGGGGAAACTTGGAGATGTCACCGTTCGAATCTGGTATCGAAAAGGATGGCGCAGGTTTATCGATGAGGGGGTGCTGGGGGACATCCTAACCGAGCTCAGAGACAGTGAGCTACGAGTGGTCACTGGGAAATGGGTCAGCCTGACCCCTATATTTAGTCAACTAATCCCTTGGCGTTTCCACACTCATGAAAGATCATCGACAAAAAAAATAGCGACGAATTGTCCGAGTCACTCGAACTCTGATTAAGTGTGAATCTGACGTGTGTAGATTAGGTACCCGAGAGGGTCCACTGAGGACAGTCGTCGGAAAGACTTTAAATATATCCGCAAGGGATTCAAGAATTTCAGCGTGACAGCGAGCCAAACCGGAATTATTAATGAACCAGGGGTAATTAAGACTGATCCAACGTTTTGAGCTTACTCGGTTTTCATTGCCTACCATGTATTCACCTTCCGCGATGCTTCGCAAAAGAACGGGATGATTGTGGACGAAGTGGAGCCGACGTCTTGGCGAGATCAGAGGCAAAGGTTCGACTCTTCCATCACACGCACTGCCCAACTTGATGTAGGGTAAGAATACAGTGGAACTTGATGACGAAACATACCATGGGATAAGAAGTATGAGAAAATGGTCATGGTCGAATGGCGCCTCCTGTCCTGGCTGGCTCTTCAATCGCTCGTGACTCATGTCACAGCCCTTCGAGGGAGGTAAAGGCAAAACACCATGGATAAGCTCTTGACCGTTCCCAGACGAATAAAGTCTCACCAAAATGGGTTCGCAAGTGGCGTGCAATCTGGCGTGTCCGCACACACAGCAAGACTCGCAAATGTGGTATAATCGACTTCCAGATCTGTTCAGATTCTCCTCGATAGCAAATGCCACCGGGAAGTGCAGCGGTGACACTCACTTTGGAAACTTCACTATGATCCTAGATCTGGCCCACCTGAAACCTTTGGGAATACGTTAGAAATCGCACGTACCAAAAACGCTGACATGAGGGGTGGTGCGTTATCCGACATGATTTGCGACCTTCTCGTGAGTGATGTGTGCACGGTATGATATTAGGGCCAACAAGAAGCGCGAAGTTACTCTAACATCTGTACTCGTTCTCACATGAGTGCATGGTTTATGAGGGTCTTACCACGCTACAGAATCAACTTGGCTACCGTCGGAGTTGAGCTGTCGGTTCTGAAGATAAATGTAGTACGGAGACCGGCGGAAAGCTCAAGGCTTTGGCGGCGTCATTGCCTCTGAGAAAATGGTGTAAGCAGTGCAGATAACATGCCCAGGTGAGGGCGTACCCGCGTTCAATTCAGCAAAGCGTTGTCCAACACGCTCGGAGTGCTTCAAAAACTTGTCGGCGCAATGGAGTACACACTGCTCCTATATGTGGCGTTAGGTTGGATAACGGGGTGATGAGACGACAACAGCACCTCTTTAGAGGAGAGTGCCTTGCTGGTGAAGTCGTTGCAGCATGATATGAAGCACCGTTCCACGAGGCCAGAGTAGAGACGCATGAAGTCTTGCATCTAAAACGCGACGGTGAGGGGACGTTCAAAAGATATGTTTTTCGCATGCCTGTTTCTTTTCTATGATTTTTGACATGTGAGCCTGTTCCGCAGAGTTGAGCTGTGAGAAATCCATGTTGGAGTGGTCGGTGGTTGAGATGGACTTGGTGGTTGGTTGGACCAAGCACGTGCTTACATTTTTGCCGATTCAGATCGTGGCGTGGATGTGACTCTTGGAGACGTTTCATCGTCCTCCACAGCGTTTCTCAAGTCTTACCCATTCTTATCGAAAGAAATCCCAACATCCGGTATTGATCCCGACCACGTCCTTCAAAATTCTTATATAGCCCTCCTCCAAAAGTATGTCCTCAGCACGCCTCTCGCTCGACCTTTTCGTCTTCAACAGATCGGTTCATTGCCAGTGGACCTCTCCATGGCTCTCCCTTACAAAGACGCCCTTCAACGGCTCGAAAACCGCCGTGTCAGAGCAACTCGTCCCCTGATTCCTCCTCAGATACTACAGGAGGACCTCCCCTTGTCAGTGACATCCCGTGTCCACTCATTCTCCCTAACACACCACGACGTTGGTTCAGGACGTTCCTCGCCGCGCACACCGTTCTAGAGGGACGTCGCGCCACCGAGGGCGTGCTACGAGGAGACGATGACCGTTTGATGGTTGTCGTTGGGTATGCCACCTTCCATGCACCCAGGCTGCACCGTTGACACAATGGCCAGCCCGTGCTCGGTTCACAACGTCGACGCCGCCATCGAGTATGCAAAGCTACTCAAGGAGTATGCAGACAGCGCCAAGGATGATCTACACATCGTCATGCGCGTTTACTTTGAAAAACCTCGGACAACTTTGGGCTGGAAAGGCCTCATCAATGACCCGTATGCCATGCATTTCCACCCGCTTCTCGTCTTCTCATGTCATTTGCTGTTAGGGACATGAACTCGAGTTTCCAGATCAATAAGGGGCTACGCATGGCTCGCAAGTTGCTCCTCGACATCGCTAAGCTGGGTTTGCCGGCGGGCTGTGAGTTCTTGGACACCATTTCCCCTCAATACACAGCCGATCTGGTCTCTTGGGGCGCAATTGGTGCCCGCACCACTGAATCTCAAGTTCACCGAGAGCTGACTTCGGCACTTTCCATGCCAACTGGTTTCAAGAATTCCACGGATGGCTCCGTGGCGATTGCAATTGACGCCTGCAGGGCAGCTCGGAGTGGCCATGTGTTCCTTAGTGTCGGAAAGGAGGGTCTGAGCAGTATCATAGAAACGGAGGCGAGTCTTCTCCTGTTTTACCCCTAGTTATGCTTAACCCGAG
>JBBPOC010000536.1:0-16104 GCA_038091235.1 Tylopilus rubrobrunneus | reverse complement strand
TGTTGATGGAGGCTAATGAAATGCAGCGGTATACGATATACCGCAAAATGCCCATGCTTGCCCGCCAGGAACGCACTCTGGCCATTGACGGTGTCTACGTTCATGTGAGTCTGGCTGGTCGAGACCTGGCTGTGTTCTCATTCATCGTAAACGAAGATCATGCCTTCTGCAAACAAAGCCAAGGCGGTCTTTGATAACGGCAAGACCCTGTCATTTCACATCAAATGTGTTCTGGTTTGTCAACAATCGCAAAAGACATCGACGCTGTTCAAGGTCGTCGTCCAGCGGGACAGCGGAACCAAGCGGTACGATTTCGAGGCAGACACTGCCAAGCTGGCAGGTAAGGCGATGACCTGTAGGGTTTTTCACTGCTCTGAACTCTTCATAGCGGAAATCGTTCAAGCGCTCAAATCGCTCAAGGCTAGCTTGGACCGTTCTTCTACCGTTCACCGTTCCAGACGTAGCAAACATGCTGGGGTGATTATGTAATCTACTTTGTAGTACTGTAGTGACTGTAGTTTTTTCTCCACCATGCCACTTCCATACGATCTCTGTGCGCGCGTTCAAAACGCATTTCGTGCTCGTCACCGCTACTTGGCCGTCGAACACTCCAAACAAAACCTAGCCGTCCTCTCCATCCTCTTGCGCGCCGGATTCCTTAGCAACATCACCCGAGGCACCCTCACCGCGCCGTCACCCGCCGACTTTGAGCACGCGCGCGAACCCCAGCGGCGTATCTGGGCCGAACTCAAGTACCGCGACGACCGGCCCGTTCTCTCGCACATGCATCTCATCAGCATGCCCAGCCGGCGCGTATTCATGGACGTGGGCGAGATACGGCGGATATGCAGCGGGCGCCGGGCGCAGACGGTCAAGCCGCTCGGACTGGGGGAGATCGCGGTCGTGAGGACGCGGAGTCGGGAGCATGAGTGGCTGGAAGCGCGCGAGGCGCTCACGCTGGGGCTTGATGGGGAGGTGGTCTGCAGAGCGCGGTGACATTGGATATCGTGGGTGTGTTGCTGTTGGGGTTGGGGTTGCTCTCGGTCGGGACTGACGACGTTGTCTAGCGTGCGCGTATCTCTCACTTTTCGGTGCGAGTAGTATGCATACATCCGGCCTCATTGATAGCGCTCCCAGTGCCTTTCCGTGATTGCTTTCAGCTGAGTATATAAATTGCGGATGACACCAATGGTACCCAATGCCAGTGTCCGAGAATGCACGTATCGAATTGCTGTTATTGCGGGGAGGAGAGTCTATTGTATCGCCATCATCGTCCCCCAGTTTGATGTGTCCTCTGCACGCTGTCGCCAACGGTTGGACGCAAGTGCACATGACCTCGGGTCTCGGACGACGGAACGTGCTCCTACCTGTGCGCACAAGTTTCACCTGGGTCATCCCAACACGATGAACGCGTCGAGACACTAAAATCACTGTCGCGGAGCTTGTTACCTTTTGCCGAGGTGAACTTCGTCCCCTCTCTGTCACAGCCCGAGACCACGACTTTTTTGAATGACCTTGGCTATTGTTGCTCTCGAGAGAAACAATCTGACTTTGTCGGACTCTGGCCGGCGTATTGAATTATATGAATCCGACATTCCCCCGAACCTGGCGGTCACCGTACTCATCTTAATGGATCTCCTGACCGTCGATCGCAATGCGAGTACCTCCGCGCTTCATACTTCTTGATTTCATGAAGCTATCAATTTCATCGCTTGGCTTACAGTAATCGACTTTCTATCGGTGTCCAGATCGTTGGCAATTCCACTGTAGATAGTGTTTGTTCACGAGGTCAACATTTAGCCGGGAAAGAATCAACATTTGTGACTGTACGCTCCTGGTTTCAATTTGACAGATGATCATCGTCATCATGTACGTGTCGTTCTGACGCAATAATTTATTCCATCGTACCTTCTGTCCAGATCTCACTCGTTTGTCGTTGCCCCATCCCCATCCTTGGTTCCTACCCTTTGCTGAGCCTTCACAACCTCGGCTTGCCAATCGACACCACGGACACCGATCAAAATCCCCACGATGGAGCAGTACGCGAGCGCAACTGTCAGCCCTTCCCACAGGCCTGCCAAGCCAATCTTTTTCCCGAACGCAAGGTATAATCCCAGTGGGATACCAAAGACATAATACGCGGTGAGGTTGAGGACAGCGCCGGTAAACTGAGGAGGGGATGGTGGGTAGGGACTCGGTGATGGATGTATTTGCTTACCTGTTTTCCCCGTGCACGGAATATGCCAGATACGACGCCTGCTGTCGCGTCGAGAACTTGGAACATTGCGACGAAGGGGAGAATTGACGCGACGAGGGAGGCAACAACTGTCGAGCAGTCAACACGTGCGTATCTTGCAGAGTGATGGGACATACGAGGGTCATTGTTAAATATGTAACCCCACTTGTGGCGGAAGGTAAGGAAGATGGTACTGAAAAGCCACATAATGACGGAGTCAACAATATGGAATCGGACCATAGTACACTCACCAGAAAATACATCCGACCAATGCAGCAATCACAATCGACGTTGCGGCGGCTACCCCAGCCCTTCTCCCGTTCCCTTCACCGAGGAGGTTTCCAATTCTAATGTACCGCCACATGTTTAGCACGAAGTGGTATAAAAGCGTGGAATACAGGCACGGTTTAGCAATTTCCATCGATAAAAGGGATGACATGATGCTTACCGCACAGAAGTAGCAATACTCAACGCAAATGGGGCCTGGTACGTGGTCGATGCGGACATCAATAGCACGGATTGCGCTGCAAGCGCAACAGAGCCCAGCCTAGCAGAAACCATACCAGTCATTCCAAGTTGGTGAAGACAGACCAAACAGTCCTTACTGGCTGGCGGCGACTAGCGACAGGTATCCTGTCAGTGAGCATGCGAGAAGTGGTAGATGAGCGCTCACGTGAAATAAATTCCCAACACCACCATTCACTAGCCGTTTGAAACACGCCAGAGATACCGAGTTTTGCTAACAAGCCCCAGCCCTTCCAAAGTTCACCCGTGGTCGGATTGAAAGTTTCACGGGTGATCGGTGACCATCCCTTGCGAGGGGTATAATAATATCCGTAGATGAAAGAAGCTAGTGAGACAAGATTATACGAAAGAGATGTGGCCAGCGGAGCGCCCGGGAAGGAGAGCTTGAGAGGATAGACTATGAAGGGTAAGCAGAAGAAAACGTTCAGTAACGTAATGGCATACCAAATAACCAGTTCAAGAAGGCGTTGATCGGCGCGATGACGAGTATGATTCTCGTGGGGACGTCAAACAGGCCCTGAGATTGGAAATATCGTCTGAATATGTGTGAGCCCTTTGTAACAATGTCGTGACGTTGAGGTTAGTATTTACCTGGAGACCAAGTTGAAGCTATACGCAGGAAGACCCAAAGAGGCATAGCGGAGGTAAACAGCGGCAAGTCGCGCCACCTGCGGTTCCTGGTTGAGAGCGAGGAGGACAGGTTCTGCGTTAACCCAGAGAACCAGGATTGGCTGTAGGTAGATAGAGTAAAGAAGGTCGGACGTGAAAACGCGCAAGTGAACATACGATGAGAACCATCGCCATGAAGAGCACTGCGTCGAACGTTTGGTTAATATTTCACGACATGAGCTGTGGAGTAGAAAAGACAAACTCATTCTCTGACTCCATAGACCCACCATGTGGGGAGTATCGGAGGTCCAGGCAGGGGGAAGGAGAGTATCGAGTGTCGAGGCGAAACCTTGCAAGATGCTGTATCCGGTGACGGAGGCCGTCATCGATCCCAAAGTGGAGCCTGCGAGTGCAGTTGTAGATATATGGCCGATGGCTACGACAGAAGCTAATATAAAAGAGAATTCGAAAATTTGGGTACTTGAACGAGCTTCGTCAGTAACGAGACGACACAAGAGGGGGTGCGAGACTCACCCCAAGATAGGAAGCGAATACAAGATGAGTGTGACGAACTCCTGGCGGAATATCTTAGATGTGGGTACTGATTCTACAGAAAGAGCATCGTCGTCTGTTGGAGGTGGGGGTTGGAGAAGTGGTGTGCGCTCAGAAGCGCCCAGCACATCTGCTGGGGTACGAGATGGACTCGTGTGGATATCACCGAATTCATCCGAAGGTTGTTCGTGCTCGTCTAGCATGGTACGGTCAGTTCGAAAGGACTGCGACATGTTGGAATAATTGGGTGATATGAGGAAAACGAGAAGAGAATGAAGAGAGGTAGCGGTCATCGTACTTGATATATAGTTGAGACGAAGTTCGGCCCGGGTGTTCGAAAACGTAATGGATCCTTCTGCAGACTATGACGACCTTCGCGCGTTCCCATACTAGCCTAAGCTAGGTAGGGTGGATCATCACTCTCTGCGAATCTTGCGCACAGACGTTTCGGCCCCTCGGCCTCGCGGGGATGGCAATAGTGAGGACGAGGGCTGCTGCCGTTTGTCTTGGGGGGGGCCCTTGACTCTTGTTCTAGACTGGCGGCGAAGGTGTAGCCCACCCGCATGCGCTTGTTATTGGAGTGTAAGTATTACAGCACATCGTGCTCCGTGTGATCGGTCTCCATGTCTCCCGTCGTGCCTCTCCTTGCCTCTGTCATCTCAGCCAGGTGTGGATAAGATGCTGCGGAGAATAAGGGGGACTTACCCAGGCTCTGCCGAGAATGCAGGACTGACACGAAACTTGACACGGGAATGGGACTCGCAGAACCGAAATAGTCTCGGTACACCCTCGGATCGGCGCATTTACAAGCCTGCATCGTGACATCCGCTCGGCACTCTATCACCAGCGATGTTAGCGGGTGCATGTCGTGCACAAAGTCACCCCCGGCATGATACTCGCATCCCGGATGTCATTGCAATGATGGATGTAGGCCAACCTGGATGTGGGGGCACCCATCATGGTGCTCTCCCTCGGCTCGACCATAGTGGCAGGATCTGACTGCAAGGGAATACGGTCTCATCAAATTTCCCGTACCTAGCATGGCTCGCACGGTCCCTGCTTCTAGGAATCCTGGACCGTCAGAGTTTGTGCTAGCAGAGAATTCGAAACTCCGAGTCCGACTCGGAGGCCAGGTCCTAGCCTGAGTTTGAGAATCTGGTCTGGGTTCGAAATGTCGTGCAGCTGCCAGTGCACATGACTTGGAGGGGCAAAGCTTGGCACTATCACCACTACCTATCCAACGACGAGAACACGACGCTTTGACATGCCACGAGCTCCAGGCAACAACGACGACGACGACACGGCACCGTCAACGACACAACGGTGATCACAGCGCGAAGAGCGCGACGACAGGGACACAGGACGGGGTGGACGAGGACTAGGACAACGAAGGACACGACGGCGACGATGCGCGCTACTGCGCAAAGAGGGTGACCACAGGGACAAGGATGATGACCTCAACGACACTACGGCGACGGCGCTGCCACGCGCGAGGAGGGTGACACGTGCCATGCGCCTAGGGCAGCGAGGTCGACGACGACGACCCGAGTGCGTGCCACGCACCCCAGGCAACGGCGACGATAATACGTGCGGCTTGCTCCCCACACAACCATCACTACCCATCCCTTCATCAAGGAACGGGGCGCAAAAGCAACGATGATGACGACGACTCGGGCATGCGTGGCGTTCCACGTGCCTAATGTGACCACCACCGACGACGCTGTGCACCTCGTCCCCTCGTGTAGACTCGTGCGGCTGCTAGCCATGGCCAAGGGTAATGGGTACGACACCTCTAACACGCATCCCTTCACGCGACGCAACAATGATGAGGACGGGCCGTACGATGCGCGTGGTGCGACCACCTGCTCGCACCTCATTATGACGCCACAATGGCACCGCTCATTCCATCACCACACAATACGAGGGTAAGAATAATAGGACGTCAAAGCCGTAGTGTAATACTGGCCGGTGAAAATAATAACCACATTAATGTGACTACCATATCTACTTATGTGAGAGGTGTGCGAGTGCGAGTACTGGCCTAGTATTGCACTACACAAATGCTCTCACTAGAGTAGCCCAGTCGTTCAGGCTCAAGCTCAAGCTTAAGCTCAATGCCCAAGCTTACACTTAGTTTCCTAACAAACCCTCCCATGATTCGAGTGTCAAAGCACTCCGGCCTACTACTAACAGTATTCATCAATGGACGACTTGGCTGTCGGTCCCAACATCCGTGGGATTTAATGGAACTCAACTTCGTCCCTTCGTCCAGTGTCCGGCTCGGTTACCAATCATCGTCATAATCTATATTGATGGCCATTTGATTGTCGTGGTATCGTCTGACCCAGAGGTGCTTAGATATCATGCGCACGATACCTTCTCCCAACATCTCACTACTCCACCGTTCCGCGTTCATCCCCGTCCTAACTTCCTACCCTTTGCTGGGCTTTCACGGCCTCAGCTTTCCAATCGACACCACGGACGCCGATCAAAATCCCGACGACGGAGCAGTACGCGAGTGCAACTGTCAGGCCTTCCCACAGGCCGGCCAGCCCCAACTTTTGCACGAACGCAAGGTATAATCCCAGCGGGATACCGAAGATATAATAAGCGGTGATGTTGAGGATAGCGCCTGTAACCTAAGGAGAAGGCGATAGGTAGGGACTCCGAGATGAATACATTTGCTTACCTGCCTGCCCCGTGCTCGGAATATTCCACCAACGATGCCCGCTGTTGCGTCGAAAACCTGGAACAGCGCAACGAAGGGCAGAATGGACGCAACGAGGGAAACAACCACTATGGACAGTCAACAGGGACCTATCAGCACACATTGAAGGAACATACGAGGGTCATTGTTGAATATGTGACCCCACTTGTGCCTGAACGTAAGGAGGATGACACTGAAAAGAACAGGTTCGGACAAGAGTCAGCGTAGTTGGCGAAATATGCTTGTCCTTTCCTCACCTGAAAACACATCCAACCAACGCAGCAAGCACAATTGACGTCGTGGCAGCTACCCCGGCTCTTCTCGCGTTTCCTTCACCAAGGAGGTTTCCGATTCTAATGTACCGTCACATGTGTGGTCCAAGAGGCGAAAGTGAAAAGCGCGGAACACAGAAACGTTTCAGCAACGCCAACGGAAGAATTGCAACTAAATGCTTACCGCACAGAAGCAGCGGTGCTCAAGGCGAATGGGATCTGGAACAGGGTTGACGAGGACATCAACAGCACGGACTGCGCTGCAAGCACAACAGAGCCCAGCCTGGCGGAAAGACGTAAGTGCAAGTTGAAGACACAATAAGTAAGTATTTACTGGCTGGCGGCAACTAGTAGTAGGTGTCCTATCAGCGAGCGTTCAAGAGGAAAGGCAGAGAAGCGCTCACGTCCAATCAACTCCCAACTCCACCATTCACTAGCGACTTGAAACACGCCAGAGATGCCAAGCTTTGCTAACAAGCCCCAGCCTTTCCAAAGTTCACCCTTGGTTGGATGGAAAGAGTCACGGGTGATCGGTGACCATGCGGTGGGAGGGGTATAATATATGCCGTAGATGAGAGAAGTGAGCGACACAAGATTATAAGAAAGAGATGTGGCAAGCGGAGCGCCCGGGAAGGAGAGCTTAAGAGGATAGACTATGAAGGGTAAGCAGAAGAAAGCGATCAGAAACGTCATGACATACCAAATAACCAGTTCAAGAAGGCGTTGATCGGCGCGATGACGAGTATGATTCTCGCCGGGACGTCAAATAGGCCTTGAGACTGGAAGTATCGTCTGTATAAGCGTATGAGCCTTTTGCACCAATGTTGTAGGATCGAGATTAGATAACGTACCTAGAGACCAAGTTGAAGCTGAATGCCGGAAGGCCTAGAGACGAACAACGGAGGAAGAGGGTGGCAAGTCGTGCCACCTCGGGTTCCTGGTTGAGAGCGAGGAGGATGGGTTCCGCGCTGGCCCATATGATCAGAATTGGCTGTGAGTAGACAGATTGAGGAGGGTGTGATGCGAAAGGTAAACGGACATACGACGATAAGCATTGCCATGAAGAGCACTGTGTCAATGGTTGGTCAGTATTTCAGGACCTGAGCTGTGAAGTGGAAAAGACAAACTCATTCTCTGACTCCATAGACCGACCATGTGAGGAGTATCGGAGGTCCAGGCGGGGGGAAGGAGGGTATCGAGTGTTGTTGCGAAGCCATATAGGATGCTGTATCCGGTGACGCCAGCCGTCATTGTACCCAAAGTAGATCCCGCGAGTGCAGCTGTAGAGATATGGCCGATGGCTATGACAGAAGCTATTACAAAAGAGAATTCAAAAAGCTGAGAACTTTGAACACAACATCAATCTCATCAGTATGAGGACGACGGAAGACAAGAGGACGGGGCTTACGCCAGGATGGGAAGGGAATACCAGACGAGAGTGATGAACTCCTGACGGAACATTTTAGATGTGGGTATTGATTCCACAGAAAGAGCATCGTCGTCTGTTGGAGGTGGGGGTTGGAGAAGTGGTGTGCGCTCAGAAGCGCCCAGCACATCTGCTAGGGTACGAGATGGACTCCTGCCACGAATGCGGATGTCGCTGAGTCCATCCGAAGGTTGTTCGTGATCGTCTAGCATGGCACGGTCAGTGGGAAGGGACTGTGTCATGTCGGAATGACTAGACTGCATGAAGAGAGGGAAGAAAAAGACAGACAGTATCCGATACGGTCACCCGAATTATAACGTCGAGTCAAATGATGACGGCCAGTCATCAGTATTGTTTGATCACCTGCATAACGTAATACTAATATTAATAAGATTCCGAGTCGGACACGTCCGAGTCACTGCTACCAAGACACCCCCGCCACCAAGAAGCCTGACTCAGATCAGCGTGTCCAGGACGGGCAAGGACAAGCGCCCTGTTGAACTTGTGGCCGTACATGTCGCGACTTGCTTTTGACATCGCCACTGGCGAGTCCGAGTGACTCAGCACAGGCGATTTTGAAGTTTCCAAGTTTATGTTGTTCTCATGCGTGGGTGTGTTGTCTTCCGGGATTAATGGCGACAGTGTAACTCATCAGCGACGACGCTCGAGTGCGAGCTATACGACAAGAATACATCGAAGTTGTTTCCCGCCCATCGGGATCAGCGTTATGGTGTCAACAAAGAGGGGATTGGGATTTACTGCTGCAGGACCAACATGGTTCCGCCGGCATGTGTGTGCCAGTGCGGCAAGGACGCTGTACATGTGTGCTGTTCTAACTTGTTTCCGGCTCAACCAGTACTAGTGTACGTTCGCTGCTCCGAACGACCGTGACAGGAGGTGATCTGTCGTTCTCGGACTCCGGCGAGGCGTACGTTACATCAATGTCATGGACATTTTCACGTACCCTACAATTGCGATGGTCGTGGTATTCGGATCTCTTGGCTGTCGGTACTGACACGATTATCTCCGGTCTACACACTTCTTAATTTGATGGAACCCGACTTCATCGATTGGTTTACTGACGTGTTCACGATGTCCAGATGGTGTTCAAACACGATGTTAACTCGATATTCGATCAGGAAAGGGCCGGCACTCGTCGAGCGTCAAGTAACTGCAAGAGAAAAAGCATGTCTATCCAATCGAGTTCATGAGTGTAAATGGGAAACGATCATCATCATATCGGTATCAATCGTTTTGATCGTCATCATATCAATCTGACCCAAAAGTACATGAGTATTTTGCCAATCCACGACTTCTTCTCGTACCTTTTCTTCATCTCACTCGTTCACTGTGGCATGTCCTTCCCCGTTTTTGCTTCCCACTCTTCCCTTGGCTTTCACAACTTCGGCTTCCCAATCGACACCACGGACGCCGATTAAAATCCCTGCGATGGCGCTGTACGCGAGTGCGACGGTGAGCCCTTCCCAGAGACCCGCCAAGCCAATCTTTCGCCCGAACGCAAGGTATAATCCCAATGGTACACCAAGGATATAATAAGCGGAGATGTTGAGGATGGCACCTGTGAACTAAGGGGGGGGGTCGGTGGGGACCTAGACGAATACATTTGCTTGCTTACCTGCTTTCCCCGTGCTCGGAATATTCCATTAGCGATGCCTGCTGTCGCATCGAAAACCTGGAATAGTGCGACGAAGGGCAGAATGGACGCAACAAGGGAAACAACCACTACCGGCCGGTCAACAGGTGTGTATCACACACCATGATGAAACATACGAGGGTCATTATTAAATATGTAGCCCCACTTGTGGCGGAAAGTCAGGAGGATGACACTGAAAAGAGTGGATTTGGATGGAGTCTTGACGATAAATAGTTGTGTCTTCCTCACCTGAACACACATCCGAGTAATGAAGCAATCACAATTGACGCCGTGGCAGCTACCCCAGCCCTTCTCCCGTTTCCTTCACCAAGGAGATTTCCAATTCTGATGTACCATCACATGTGTCGTACCAAGGAGTGAAGGGTGAAAAGCGCAGAACACAGGAACGATTAGAAAACTCCATTCTCCATTGAATAAAGGTACGGCACAGTTCTTACCGGACAGAGGCAGCGATACTCAACGCAAATGGGGCCTGGTAGAAGGTCGATGAGGACATCAATAGCACAGACTGCGCTGCGAGCGCTACAGGACCCAGCCTAGCGAAAAAATCCAACCAGTCAATCCGAGTCGACGAAAACCGAGAAACAGTGATTACTGGCTGGCGGCAACTAGCAACAGGTATCCTGTCGTTCAGTATTCAAGTGGAAACGGTAGATGAGCACTCACGCCCAACTAATTCCCAACTCCACCATTCGGTAGCGACTTGAAACACGCCAGAGATACCGAGCTTTGTTAGCAAACCCCAACCCTTCCAAAGTTCACCCTTGGTTGGATGGAAAGAGCCACGAGTAATCGGTGACCATGCGGTGGGAGGGGTGTAATATATGCCATAGATGAGAGAAGCGAGTGACACAAGATTGTGGGAAAGTGATGTGGCAAGCGGAGCGCCGGGGAACGAGAGTCCAAGAGGGTAGACTATGAAAGGTGAGGAGAAGCAGACGATCGGGAACGCAAGTGCATACCAAATAGCCAGTTCAAGAAGGCATTGATCGGCGCAACGACAATTATGATTCTCGCCGGGACATCAAACAGGCCTTGAGACTGGAAGTATCGTCTGAACAAGTGTGAGGCTTTTGCACCAATGTTATAAAATCGAGATTAGATAACGTACCTAGAGACCAAGTTGAAGCTGAATGCCGGAAGGCCGAAGGACACACAATGGAGGTAGATAGCGGCATATCGCGCCACCTCAGGCTCCTGGTTAAGAGCGAGGAGGATGGGCTCTGCGCTAGCCCATATGGCCAGGATCGGCTGTAAGCAGTCAATTTGAAGAGGATAAAACCTGAAAACATAAGTGAACGTACGATGACAACGATTGCCATGAAGAGCACTATGTCAAGGGCTTGGTTAGCATTTCAGCACATGAGCTTGAAGCAGCAAAAACCGACTGGTTCTCTGACTCCATAGACCGACCATGTAGGGAGTATCGGAGGTCCAGGCAGGTGGAAGGAGAGTGTCGAGTGTCGATACGAAACCTTGCAGGATGCTGTGTCCGGTGACGGAAGCCGTCATCGTACCCAGAGTTGCGCCCGCGAGTGCAGTCGTAGAAATATGGCCAATAGCTATGACTGAAGCTACCATAAAAGAGAACTCAAAAAGTTGAGTACTTTGGAAACAGGATCAGTATGAAGACGGCGGAAGACGAGAGGGTGGGACCCACCCCAAGACGGGGAGGGAATACCAAACGAGTGTGACGAATTCCTGGCAAAACATTTTGGATGAGGGTATCAATTCTGCAGAAAGGACATCGTCATCTGCTGGAGGAGGGGGTCGGAGCAGAGGAGTGCGCTCAGAATCTGCTGTGGTACAAGGCGGACTCTTGCCGCGAAAGTGAATGTCACTGAATACATCCGAAGGAGGCTCAGTATGAAGTTGTTGGTCATGCTCGTCTAGCTGAGATGTGCCAAACCGAGAGTGGATGGCAGGATCCTGTGAAGTGTCGGAATGACCAGGGGACATGAGGGAAGCGAACCTAGAGTGAAGAAAACTGACCTCAGGATCCGATCGAGGTGTGGCCGCGACCGAACATCCGACAAAGGTTAGCCGGGTTCATTCGGAATTCGTGATTGATCCCGAGGACATGGTAATGCTGACGTAATAGAAGCTCCTCCATGATGCAGTCTGCTCTGTGGAAAGGCAAAGACAAAGCACTCGCCCAGGATTACGACGATCTCTCACCTACGATCACTTACCGCCATTTGTACTCTCACAGCCTCGGTGTGAGAGACCCGCTCCGGGTCATCGCTCTCTGCGACAGCGACGCTTTCTATGCCGCCTGCGAACGAATCCGGCTCGGACTCGACTCCTCTGTACCCCTTGTCGTGCAACAATGGGAGAGTCTCATCGCAGTCAGCTATCCGGCTCGCAAATTCGGAATATCTAGGATGGACAAGATAAAGGACGCAAAGAACAAGTGTCCAGACCTCGTGGCTGTCCATGTCGCCACCTACAAGGAGGGCGAAAAGGAACCAGGTTATTGGTCTGATGTAGATACACGAACTCACAAGGTATGGCCACGAGATTGTTGCAACATCACGAACCCACGTATCTATCAAAGGTCTCTCTTGACCTTTATCGTCGCGAAAGCAACAAGATTATCAACCTGTTCAAGCAAGCACTCCCAATCGGCGAAATAGGTGAGAATTTACACAATCCATCCTGACACGATTATGGGACTAACATCGCAAAAGAAAAGGCTTCGATCGATGAAGCCTTCATCGACCTTACTCGCCCCGTCCGCGAGGTCCTCCTGGAGCGCTTCCCTTATCTTGCCAAAGTACCTCCAGATGCGCCACACGGCATCGACAGTCCATTACCTCCTCCTCCTCCGATCGATTGGAATAACCTCAGTGAACTCATCCCCATACATCCCGCCGAAGAAACCGACACCACCGAGCTTCACGGTGAAGATGACGCGGCCACTTGGCACGACGTCGCATTATCCATCGCTGCCGAAATAATGTCTCGAATCAGACAAGACGTCCATGACAAGCTCGGATATACCATGTCAGCAGTACGTATCAACGTCCTTTGATATTGTCTTGCTCATGACTCGTGTTCTCGCTAGGGAATATCCCGAAACAAGTTTCTCGCCAAAGTCAGTCTACATCATCCATCCATCCGGCATCTGGTGATTCAAATTTGCATTGGTCCCTAGCTCACCGCGTCCTACAAGAAGCCGAATAGCCAGGTGACGTCGAAGGCCCAGTTTGATATGTCTTTCTGATAGGTCCTAAAGAGCATCTTGCGAAATAGCGCCATTCCGGCTTACCTCTGCCCCCTCGGCTTTCAAAAGGTATGCCGAAAAATGAATTCTAGCATTGGCTCAAGCTTCCTCGAGATTCGTTTTCTAGGTGGCAAGCTCGGCGATGCTCTTGCAAAGGAATATGATGTCTCGACTGTTGGAGATCTTCTGTAGGGCTCATTGTTTGCTTGACAGTTAATTCTTACCCTCAGTTTTGCATTACAGGGCAGTATCCCTAGGTATGCTTGAGTCATCGGCAGCGTTTCCTCAAGTAAATGACAGCTTCAGATGAGATGCAGAACAAATTTGGTGACAATGCCTTGTGGGTTTATGAGCTTTTGCGGTGGGTTCTGGATAAGCTCTGTACGGCAATAGATACTCAAATAGTCCTCAAGTGGTATTGACCGATCTGAAGGTTGGATACTAATTGGCACGGTTTATTGTCCTCATTTCTTGGCAGTAAAGGAGAAGTCTGCACTTTTCAAGAGCATGCTTGCATCCAAGAATCTCCCAGCACCCATTACGAAAACTGCAGATGGGCACCAGTGGCTACGCGTCTTGGCCGCTGAACTCGCTCTCAGGCTCAAAGACGCCCGTCAAGAGATGCCCACCTTGTGGCCCAAGACCATTGTTTTGCACGCTCGCAAAGGTTCGCCCTCTTGATAGGGGTTGCAAGGCGCTGACAATATATAGGATACGAAGCCTCGAGGTCCAAGCAAGCTGCGTTCCCTTTTACTCATGAAGTAACGGTGGATGTGATAGCGAATGCTGCGGACAAGCTATGGAAGGAACTCACTGGGAACACGAAGGACCTCAAGGTGACGGCAGTGCAGCTTGCATTCACGGGCATTGAGACAGCCGAGACGGGCCAGCAGAGCATCGAAGGCTTCTTTAAGCCCAAGGAAGTTACCCTGTCTCTCAAACGCGCCCGATCTAATAGCAACGAAGGGGTGCCCGTTGCGACAGAAACGCCTGGGACTTTTTTTGTCTGCGAGCGCTGCAATAAGCGCATCTTTCTTTGTGAAGATGTAACTGACCGTGCCGAAGTAGACCCTGTAGCAGCATTAGCTAAATTGCGCTTGGAACATGCTGATTTTCACTTTGCGCAAGACTTGGCAAACGGGTCCGATGCGCCGACATCTAGCCGGCCTGTGTCGCATTCGAAGACACCAAAGCGGAAGAAGACGAAAGAGCCGGAAGGGATAGCCAAGTTTTTTGTCAAGAAGTAGGCTAGGTCAATGTACTGCTAGTGGGAACTGAGATGATTTGAGGCTGTGATGAACGTCGGCTCCACTGTGAGGCGGTGTCAGTTGATCGTTGTAATGGCCGCATGCCAGTGGCTTCACACAGGTTTAGTCGAAATTATCAAATGCGCCGCAGTGCTGCCAGCGCCATGTAATATACCTCCCGAACACACGGTCCTGTGAGGTTCTTTCCTTCGTACACCCACCAGGCTTCTTCCTTCGTTCCTGCGGACTGGTCCGCACCTGCCTCTGCGAGGTTTCTTTCACGGCTGGACCGGTAATTTTCATCGACGCTCTTTTTTTGCTTCATCCTAGTCATTCACCTGCTCGTATTTCTCACATCGGAGGATCGCCATGGCAAGTCTGAATTCGGGGACGAGCAGCGTCGTGATCTTTCTAGCACCTTCACCTTCCCAGCGCGCAGGAGGCACAGTAAGCCCAGTGTCATGCATATCTCTCTGGTTGACTCACGTTCTTGCTCTAGGTCGTCGCCGTGTTTGCCCTGCTATCCACTCTGGCACTCACGTTCATAGCCTTTCGGGCCATTCGAATCGCCATCACCATGTGTCTTCAACGTGATGGTAGCACTAGTCGACCATCAGAAATGTTCTTGTTCCGCACTCAGCTTGGCTACTATATCGGATGCCTCATGCTCGGAAACGTGTTCATCAGCCTCGCTGGGCTGATAGATTTCAATTGGGTGTCGCCTTCAGGGTTAACTCAGGGTGAGCAGACTCGTTTGTTGTGTAATCACGGACCACTTATACGCTTGTCCAGGATCAGCGTGTTCAGCGCAAGGTGAGATGCATTTTCACCGATTGAAGTACTTTCGCACTCAAGGTATAAAATATACAGCGGCATTGATGGAGATTGGTATATGGAGCACTTGCTGGTTTACGGTCGCACTCAGTGTCAATAACCTCAATTCGTTTGTGTTCCGTATACCTCAGGCCCGATGGCACACGTTGGCAGTTATTGGCGTTGGATGGCTGATCGCGCTTATCGCAGGTGAGTAATTCTTGACCGACCGGGTTCTTGCACTCTCAAGGCGTTGTCCAAAAGGTCTTGTTCCTATGCAGGCGTACGGTCCAGTCGGATCTTCCTGCGGTGTCATGCACCCTTATCCAACGAATATATTTGCCCTCGAAGCACTCCCAGTATGACTCTTTTGCAATCCAAAGTGATAGCATCTGACAGTTCGGACGTTTAGATTATCCTCACCATCATCGTGTCCGTCGCGGTTTACTCTGTCATATTCATCATTCTGCATGGGCAACCAGGCCGGCAACAGCCAGGAGGTTCCAAATCAACTAAGCGGAGAGAGGATGGACTCGACGAACAGCATGGAATTATTAGAACGATCATCTGGACCTTGTTCTGGTGAGACCACTCCGTTAGTACGAGTAAGAGCATGCTAACGTCCTTTTAAAAGGTTCCCTTTTGGTAAGACATTTGAATTCCATGGTTCGTAGTGCTCATGTTGGCGTCGTAAAGCATTCGTGCTCTTGTTGTTGCCATATTGCGTCGCCCACATCATCACGGCTACAGGGCAGTCACTACCCTTTGCCTCGAGTGTCTTCGTTGAAGTTTGTGTCGCTATGTTGGGTATGTTTG